>PVHP010049010.1:0-12319 GCA_004024765.1 Zapus hudsonius
TTCAAATTTAATTAGATACACATCACCAAGGAATTTTTTTTAAATTTATTTATTTTCAAGCAGAGAGAGAGATAGAACACCAGGGCCACCACCCTGTGGGTCTGGCATATGTGGGTCCTGAGGAATTGAACTGGGGGCCTTAGGCACTGGAAGCAAGTGCCTTAACCGCTGAGCCATCTCTTCAGCCACCAAGGAATTTTTTTTTAGCTGAAGTTAACACTGGCTGCAGAGATGTGTCTTCTGGTATACTTTATATGTTGAAGCAACATGTTCTACTTTTGGAATCTTCTAGTGTCTTATAAAAATCACTTTGCAAAAAAATAAATAAATAAAAAAATAAAAAAAAATCACTTTGCATAAGTTATTGAGTAGGCCTCCATTAAAAGCCAGTTGCTTCACATTCCAGAACAAAGTAAACCTCAGCTTCCTGACAGACAAGGTGCAGCATTGCAGATTTCAGTTTCAACCAGATCCCTAGCCTGTACTTTCTCCTCCTCTCCCTTTCCCCGCTCAAGACTGTAAGCCAAAATAAAAACTTCCTCCCATCAGAGTTGATTTTGGTCGGGTGCTTTGCCCAGGAATGCAAAGATAACCACAACAGCAAGCAAGTTCCTAACCTCTGAGCCACCTGCCCAGCCCTCATCTTAACACTTCTATCACATTTGGTAACTTGACAGAAGCTAAAAGGTATTCATAGACAATTTGAAAGTTTCTCTTTTAGGAAGCTTGGGAACACATGACATCTTTGTGAGGTCAGACTGCTAGGCCAGTCTGCTTCACTTCTCTTAGCATATAAGTCGTGTAGCTATACTGAAACTCTGCAGTGGAATATTGCAAGTACACGTATTAGTAAACTTACCCTTGGTAACTCATGGTACCAGCTGAAGACATCAATGCCAATAAGGGAGAAAATCCTCGCCAGGGGTGGGAGGATCTGCTTGGTAAGATAGTAAATGGCATTCAGTCTCAGAGTCGGATCCTGCAGGACTTCTGCTGGGCGTCTTACCAGCTGGATAAGGGGCACTCCAGGGGCCCCATAAATAATGACATATGGCACTCGTTCTCCAACTCGAGGCTCTGAGCGTTGGTCATAAGTAAGCATCTTCCTATTCAAATTCAAAGAAGGTATACACATACAGATGTCACAGAAGGTACTCTTTCAGGACATTAAGTCAGAAGCAAGCAAAGAATTTGAGCACCTTCAAAGTAGAATGTCACTTCTTTTGGAGTTATATACATGTCACTCAGTTGGCACTGAGTGGATAATGCTGCCCAAGTTTCAAACCTTCTCTGTATTTCACTGCTCCCTGGGAAGTAGTATGAATCCAAGACTAGGAGTGTTTTAAATCCAACAGTGAAAGCAGAGAAACTTAGCTAAGCCATGCTAAGAATGCTAAGCTAAGAATGACACCATCTGCATGCATTGGCAGCTCAATGCCAAGACTGCACGTGTGGAGACAGAGGAGGCAGCGGGTCTCTGGCTGAACCTACAGCTCACCCATCAGGCCAGGCTAGCTAGCAGTGAGGTCCGGGGATTCCACTTCTACTTTCCAGGGCTGGGAACACTGGTGTGGACCACTCTGCTCGGCATTTTTTTTTTGTGGGTGTTGGGGACCCAAAACGAGGTCCTCATGCTTGTGACAAGCACTTTACACAACGGGTGTTCCCCAGGCTCCCTGCTTAGTGACTCTGAAATGGAAGAAACTAATGTATCAGAGATCACAACTTCATCTATTTCATTTCCCAAAGAAAGCCCCGAAAAGAAGTTTACACTCATCCTCGGTGAGGCTCCATGTGAAGCAGCTGTGTGTTGGAGACCCCCAGGACTATGCGGCTGTGGGGTGCATCATTACCTTGTTAGTTCAAGAGCTGGCACACAGGCTCCAGGTCTGTAGGAAGAACTTCCTCTGTACTCCTTGGCAAAGATAAAGTCTTGTATGCTAGCCTTTCCTTCCAAAAGCTTCAGACATTGCCGCTGAACATACTGTTTAATTAAACTTATATCTCTTGTTTCAAATAGCAGCTTTAGAGAACGCTCAAGTATCTTAAAACAAAAAGGATGCGTATAAAGATAAAATTTCCCTCAGTATGTTTCAGCATTATACTACTGGGTAATGGACCAACTTGTGAGACTTTACCCACACACACCAACATACCAGGTAACTTGCTGATCTACCTAAATCTTATGATTGGATAATAAAATATTTTGGGGGGGGCTTAACACAGCTTATTTCTGAAAACAGACTACATGTAGCTTGAGGGAAGTATACTAGAATACCTTCAGAAACATTTGCTAAGTGATGAGCAGCAGAAAGCACCCAGGTTTTTCTCAAATAGTCAAAGACTCTAGGTATGAGAAATCAGGCATGATTTTTATGTACTCTAAAAAATGTATTATTATCGTAGGGCTGGGGAGATGGCTCAGTGGATAAAGTACTTGATGCATGTGAAGACTGGAGTTTGGGTCCAAAGGACCCACATAAATGCCAGGTGGGCTTAGGGGCTGTCTCAAAATCCCAATGTATGAGGAGGTGAAGGCAGTACCAGAACAAGCTGGGTTAGCTGAATCCGTGAGCCTTGGGCTCAAGTAAGCAACCTTGCCTCAGGAAAATAAAGAGGAAAACATGAAAAAAAAACCTGACACCAACCCCTGGCTTCCAAATGCACACACATGTGCTCCTCTCCACACACTGTGGACAGAGCTCTTCCCGTCATTAGTTATGTGGACAGAACTCCTACAGCCCCGTGTGTGCTCAATGACAGCTGCCACTGTACACCTGCGCTCTCTCCCTAGTTTCTCTTTCTTCTTTCTGTTTTTTTTGGGGTAGGTTCTAGCCCTAGTTCAGGCTGATCTGAAATTCACTATGTAGTCACAGGGTGGCCTTGAACTCACAAACATCCTCTTACCTCTGCCTCCCAAGTTCTGGGATTAAAGGTATGTCCCATGCCTACCCTCCTTCCCTCCCTCCCCTCCTTCTTTCTCTCCCTCTCTTCCTGAAGCTCTCACTCTGAAGCCCAGGCTGCCCTTCAGTTCACGATGATTCTCCTAGCTCAGCTCCAGAGTGCTAGATTTCTAAGTGCCAAGTACCACTTACTATTCTTAAAACAAGACACACAGAACTTACCTTAGAGACAGCGGGGCAAGAATCTCTTCTAACTGTTTCTATTCCTTTTGCATCAAATACTGGGTCCTTCTGATCCAATGTTTCATACATGTAACCCACATACCTCTTTTTTGTTTGTAAAACACAGGGCAAATAGACCTGCAGTGAAATTGACAAAATATTTCTCAATAATTATTTTCCCTCACTATAACTGTTCTTAAATTGTTACTCTCTTTTCTCAGGCGTTAATTATAAATGTTTTCAGTTATTATTGACAGAATGAATTAACATCTAAAACCTGGATATTAAAGCACATTATTATTTCCATCCTGCTAGCTTCTTTCTGCACTATCTCAGTGATATGCTTTCTTAGAGCTGGCAATCGTATCTTTTTTTTAAATGTTCATGACAATTTATTGAACACTTATTTTGAGCCCAGCCCATCAATCGTATCTTAGATCACTTTTTACCTACATACAGCACAAAACTGAAGCTATAGGCAGAATCAGCAAGAAGCCCTTCAGTGTTCATTTGCTTTCGCATGGTGGTTCTAGGCAGACACACGTCCACATCCACCCTTCTCCCTACAACGGCAGCTTACCATATGCATTGGTGTGCATCTTGTGTATTTAATGATTTATTTGGAGAATATTCCATTCTAGTACAGAAAGCACAGAAAGCTCAATGCTCTGTAGCTACACAGCAGCCCACTGTATAATTTCTGTCATCAAATCGCTTACTATGGGTCATTTAAGATGTTTTTAATTTTGAGGAATTAAAGTGTTCTAATAAATGATCTTATATGAATTAATCTGCAGGATAAATCCTGATCAATGGAATATTCCATTTTATTTAAGAAATATTTATGTACTAGGAATTCATCTTTTTCCTGTCTCTAAGCTTTTTTGTTCCAAAATAAATAAATAGTTCCTTATTTTTATTTTAGGATGGCTTTTAATTCCTGAGTTCAAGTGATCCTTCTTACCTCAGCCCTCAGTCCCAGAGTGGTTGGGACTTACAGCTATATATCATTGTGCCTGCATACTTATCTTCTTTAAATTTACAAATTAAATTGTGTGGTTTTGTCATGTTCATATTGTGTAAGGCTCAAACATTATCAACAAATAAGTGTAAATGGCTTCATTACTCCAATTAAGAGGCAGAAATGATTGAATAAATACCAACTTTACTGTATGCTATCTATTAGAAATGCACCTGAAATGTGAGGGCACAAGGCTCAGAGCAGAGAGCGCAGCAATGCTAATATTAACCCCAAGAGAGATGAAACAGCTGCATTATTATCAGGAGAAGCAGACTTCACCTAGGGTTATCAAGGACGGTCAATTCTTCAAGCAAACATATGAGCCAGAGGCTGGAGATACCAGCACCTCCACCAAAGTAACAAGCTGGCGAGAGAGCAGTGAGAACACACAAGGAAGGCTTCAGCAAAACACCAGCAACAAACACACTAAGGCCATTTGTAGAACATTCTACAACTTCTAGCCAATAACCAGAGCACTGTTTTTCAAGATCACCTGGAATAGTCACACAAACCACATGAGAGACAAAACAAAAATTTCGATAAATTTATATGGCGGGCACATAGAGTTTATCCTTCAACCACAATGCAACCAAGTGAAAATAGTAACAAAAATATTTCTGAAAATCCCTAACAATTAGAAATTAACACACTTCTAATAACTTTCAGGTGACTATCATTGAGGTCAGTAAATGAAAATGGAAGCAAAAAATATCAAAACTTGTAGCTGACATAAGTTTTAGAGGGATACGTATCTTTCAAGGCTTATATTAACAAAATGTGTTTAAAAATCAACAAATCAGGCTGTTGCTCGCAGACCCTTGATGCTCAGCTTCTTGGAGTTCTAACACAGAATACCACAACTTTTCTGTTCTTTCCTTCCTTTCTCTTCTTTGGATGATGGCTCAACCCTGAAGCATGCCCGACCAATAAGCTTCGGAGCTTCTCACTTTTGATCAAATTAAAGCATCAGAAAAGAGAACTACACACATAACAACTGGAAGGAAGACATAGGAGCAGAAATTAACTAAGTGATTTCTAAAGACACTTAATAAACTGATACCCTTTTATGTAATGAAGAAAAACAAAAATACAAATGACCAGTATCACAAACAAAAGGATGCCATTAAAGATCCTAAAATGCTGAGAAACAAATAGTTCATGTCAACTAATTTGACAATGTCAATGAATTTCTTGGGAACCAAGTTATTGAAACTGACACGAGAGGAAACCCATGATAATGCACTGCCTGCTATGATGTTCTTTCAGCTCATAATAAAAAAAAAACCCTCCCTCAAATATAATTCTGGTTTCCAAATAGCTTCATTGAAGAATTTTATCAACAATTTAAGGATGAAGTTATTACATTAACCTTACATGTTTTTTCTTTTAGAAAACAGGAGTATTTTTTGTTCTATAATTAAAGACACTACAAGAAAATAAAAGCACAGCTCAGGACTTATCACGGAGAGAAGCAGTGGTTTTGCTTTCCAAGAGCGATCAGTGTTGCTCTGCAAGCACACCAGGCTCACGTTCCCAGACAGGTGAGTGCTCCCAGCACCCATGCTGGAGCAGCACTCACCTGGGTTCTCTCTGGGTCCTCTTTGACCTGATTACTAGGGCACAGTGCTTCCTGCAGAGGCACGCATTTGGAAGCAAACTGATGATTTTTCTCCCTCTACTTCTTTTTCTAATCCCGTCCTCCTAAATCACTTTTACTGTCTACTTTGTCTTAGTATTTCTTTTTTCACAAACATGTATGTTTTGAGCTGGGGGTGTGGAGAATGAATGAATAAATGAGCACATCCAGGATGTCCAGCCACTGCAAATGAGCTCCAGATACATGCGCCACTTTGTGCACCTGACTTTATGTAGGTACTAGGGAATCGAACGGGGGCCCATCAGGCTTGAATTAGGCTTTGCAAGCACACACCTTTAACCACAGAGCCATCTCTCCAGCCCTCTTAGGGTTCAGGCCACACAAGTGTGTGGTATATAAGATGCATCTTTGTATTTTCTTTCCAGCTTTGGTAGTTTGAATGTATGCGCCCATAATGCAGGTATTTTTGATTAAACTTCCTACTTGAACCCCTGGCAGGCAGATCCCTACTACAACGGTGTGTGTCACAGGGTGGATCTTGAATCCAGTCTTAAGGTGCGTGGCGAGCAGTTTTGGAGCCTTGGTTGTTGGTGCTTGCTGGTTTGGTGATGTCTCTCTGCTATGATCTATTAAAGGGAACCAGCTTCTTCTGCCATTGATGAACTTTCCCTGAATTTTGTGAGCCTGAAATCAACCCCTACTTCCTCCCTTCCATCAGCTGCTTCTGGTCAGGTGTTTGTCCCAGCAACATGAAGCAGACTGCTACACCATCCCACCTAACACAAACAGCACTACAAGGCAACCTGCCTCACTCTTACGTGATAACTTCTACGGCTCCATGTGTTCCATCAGAGACACACTCCACATGCTCCCAATGTCAAAGTATTAAGAGGGAGGCTTTATGAGGCAATTATGTCAAAACGGCTCCTCCCTCATGATGGGATTGGATATACTTACAAAAGAGCCTGACAGGGAAGTCCATCCCTTTGTGAGGAAGAAGCTAGGCCTTTACCACATGCTAGATGCTGTGCCATTATCTTAACTGCCCAGCCCATAGAACTGAAGAGTAAATTTCTGTTCTTCATAAATTATTTAGTTTAGTGTTCTAACCTTGAAAAATAAAAATTTAAAAACTTTAGGTCAGCATTCAAGATACTCCACAGGCTCAATTTCATTTTCCAGATTTATCCATTACTCAATATTCCCTTACCCTTCTCCAGTCTCCTTTCTATATGTTCTTGCCTTTTGTTGTTTGTTTGGTTCTTCAGGCTGGCCTCAAACTCATGGCAATCCTCCTACCTCTGCCTCCGAGTGTTGTGCACTGCTAGTTGCTGTTCTTACCTTTTTCTGTGTAAAATTATTACACACTTATGCTGTCTACTGAAATTCTGAACTATTTTTCTTCTAGGTTTTGGAGTTGAGCCCTTGGATTCATGCAAGCCATCCAAAGGCTTTACCACTGAGTGTCGTGCACAGTCCTAATGTTTCTTTTTGTTGTTGTTGTTGTTGTTGTTGTTGTTGGTTTGAATGTTTTTTGAGATAGGATCTTACTCTGTTGGCCTTGCACTCACAGCAATACTACCACCTCTGCCTTCTGAGTGCTGGAATTAAAGGCGTGCACCGCCACCTAATAGTTTTACAACATAAATTCAATGCTATTTCTTTTGAAAAATATTTAGTTAATGTATTTATTAGAGGGAGGGAGGGAGGGAGGGGGAGAGAGAGAGAGAGAGAAAATGGGTACACCAGGGCTTCTTGCTACTGCAAACCAATTCCAAATGCATGCACCACTTAGTGCATCTGGCTCTATGTGGGTGCTGAGGAATGGAACCTGGGCTGCCAGGCTTTGCAAGCAAACACCTTTAACTGCTGAGCCATCTCCCAGCCCATCACTGCTATTTCTGATATGAAGTTTCTCCACCAGGCTCAGGAGAACATCCTTTTCCTTTCCTTTTCTTGGACTGCTGTTCTGTGCCCACTCCACCACTGTACCAGCTGAGCTAAAGGAGGTGTTTTTTTGGACTGCTTAGGAAGACTTGTCTCAAACAAACTCAAAAATATTTATTTCTCATCTCTATCTTTAGTAGTTTACTGGCTCTTCGAGGGCAGGACCGTTAGACTTCTTTGTATCAGTCTGACTTTTGTTTGTTCTTTAGGAGAGGGTCTCATGCACCCCAGTCTGGCCTCTAACTATGTAGCTGAGGATGGTCTCAAACTCCTGATCGTCCTGTTCCCACTTCCCAAAAGCTGGGATTACAGGAGTGTGCCACCATGCTCAGTTTTATGTAGGGTTGGAGATCAAACCTAGGGCTTTTGAGCATACTAGGCAAAAACTTTACCAACTGAGCTATATCCCCAGCACTCACAAAATGTTTTATATAGAAAGAATTAAGCATCTATTTGATATCCAAAGGAAAGAGAAAAGAACAGAAGTCCCTGGCTGACTATTTTGTAGAGTATCTCCCATGTCACATGGTCTTACATCGTGACTAACACTTTCCCTTCTCCTTCAATCTAGAGAGGCATGTGATGACCTGGAGTGACTCTGAGATGGCATCATACAGAGCAAAACAGATGTTGTATGCTTCTCTTTGGGAAATTCAATCCTGGAACCTGGTGAGCATGTGGTAAGGAAGAATCTGCTTCCCAGGGGAAAGGCCACCTGCAGGGGTGTCTGTTGATGCAGGTCTTCATCCCCAGCAGCGGCTGGCAAGCTTCAGATGACTTTATCTTTAGCTGTTGAGTGGGTCACCCTTAGCCGCTGCTGGGTTTTGTCCTTCACACCTTCCCAGCTGAGGAACTAGACATGGTGGAGCAGACGAGCCGTTCTTGGTCTCTTGCCGTTGTGGATTCTTTAAGCACAGACTCTTCAAGCCGAAGGGGATGCAGCTTGTTATCTGCCACAGTCTGGGGAGGTCCTCTTTATAGCACAGATAAGGTATTGCTCAAAGAACAGGGAGGCCCATGGGGCACAGCTTGGCTAGCATGAGCAAGTCCTGGGTTTCACTCCTAACACCATCACCATCAACAATGGTGGGGGGTGGACTCATTGAGTATATGAAGTTAAATAGTTAGTAGTCAACATACTTCTATATACTGTTAATGGCTGAACAAGTTAGAAGTTTCTAGGAGGTATATGAATCCTGTATGTGATGATTAATTATATTCCTCTTACCTTTTCAAACTTCAACTTCACTGGTTTAGGATTGGTAGCAGTTACAGCTTCAGCAATTTCTTGACCAATCTTAAAAGATTGCTCCTTAGTGGCTCCTTTCAGCAGTACAAACATACTAAAGGGATTAAAGTGCAGTAGGGTAATGAGGAAGCCACTGTAACAATAACAACAACAACAGCAACCACAACAACATCTCACCAAGACAACTTTTCTGGCTAATACTCTAAACCACAGATGCCCTCTCTCTCCTTTGCTCCTTGCTAAGTTAAGTTGCTTCTTGTCATAACTTTCCTGTTTTAGCACTTTCCTGGGGTGCTCGTGGTAACTCATTACAGCTTAGAGGACAGCCATGATGTCTAGTTTAGCTACAGATAAAGCTCTACACTGAGGCTGTGAGGAGTCTCAGAATCGGCCTGGCCAAGTTCAAGGCTGTATGTGGCCCAGTTCATCAGAAAATACAGTAGTTTCCTTTTAACTCTACCCAGCCCCAGGATTAACATGCAATTTACTTTCTGTTACTACAGATTAGGCTTTTTCCCCCCAGGAATTTTGTATAAACTGAACACAGCATGTGATTCTGTTGTCTTCTCTACTTAGCATCTATCTCTGTGAGATTCTTCTGTTGCATTGAAATCACTGGTTCCCTGCTCTTGTGATGCCTCCTGAGGAGGATTTCATTGGATGCACATGCTGCTGGTTGTTCAGTTGCTTGTGCACTCACCCACTGGACATACAGATTTACTATGAGGACCTGTGTTCAGGGTTTTGTGTGGACATGGTTTACTGTCTTAGATGCACACTGAGAAGTGGAGCTGCTGGTTCACATGCTGAGGGCATGTTCAATTTCATACATGACTGCCAAACTGTTCCTGAGCTATGCATCGAGTGCTGGGGAATGTGTGAGAGACTGACTGCAAAGAGAAATGAAAGAACTTTCTAGGGCTTGGTAACTAACTGGAGTGGTTGCTGGTTACACAGGTCTACACCTTTTGACAAACTATATGCTTTTTTTTGTTAAAAGTCTGTTTCAATAAAAGCAATAAAACGAGCACACATGCATCATGCTATCCAAGCACATCATGTTCTTCTCTTTTCCAGAGGCCTCGGGACCTCATCACCATTCACATGCCTCATTTCCCCACCATCTTCTTCCTCGAGTGCTTACTCATCAAGTCCAGACATAAGACAGTACATACTGTACAGTTCCACTTCTATAAACTACTCCAAAAAGAAAACTAACCTACAGTAACAGAAACAAGTCATGCCAACCCTTGGACCAGGAGTAAATATATGTATCACATGTGTATTTACATCCATATACACACTCTTAAAGGCTTTTACAAGGTACATATTTGAGATTGTACACAGTAGTGTAAGGGGCTTATTAGTGGCTATACTGTTTTGGCTAATTTGTTTTTGAAACTAAGCTTCAAGAGAGCTGGCTCACATTAATGTGAGTTTTTGGTATAGAGGTGACTTTTCTAAAAAGGAAAAGAACATCCTAAATGGAAGCTTTATTTATTACTGACACTAGTAATACATTTAAACAACATTTACCTATAGGTTAAAAGGTTCAAGTACACATTTAGAGCAGTGGTTTTCATACAAGGGGCAATAATGGGATATGAAATCACCTAGGATGTTCTTCTTACATTTTGAGGACTCTCCTTAGAGCTTCTGACTCTGGCTGAAAGTTCTTCCTTACCCTGCCTGCCTGAGAATCACTATTTTTAAAACTCCAGTCACTGACTGGAACAGGGCACGTCTCATTGAGTGGGAGAAATATAGTAAAGAACCATTACTATATAAAATATTGTCTGAACCACTATGACATATGTGTACGCATTTATGACTTTCTAATGGATAATAATGAATACCTGCTTTAGAGATCAAACACCATTCTGAGCCCTTATGACAATCTGGTAACTGATCCCTTTGATAGGCCCCAAGATTCTTTAAGTCATGATACTTGAAACTGAGGGAGGCAATGTCCAGTCACCATCACTTACAAATTTCTCCATTCTGAGTTTGAGGCATTTGGTTGAGTTTCAGAGAAGTGAAGTGAATTCTTCATGACCATGCTGTCTGCTAGGACTGCAGCTAACATAGACCTCAGAGCCTCCCAGCCAAGAATCCTTTTCTGCTTCATCACATACTGCACATTATCCCAGGAAAGTTTTTCTCAACTTTTTATTACTATTATTCTCCCAATGAAAAAACTTAAAAAATGATTTTAATAAGAAAAAGCAATTATTAAGGAGCAATGCATTTTTAGATATGGTTGAACTTTTTAGGATGACTATCACATAGGGAAGTTTTTGCACTTCTAAGAACTCATCTGTGCTCTGCTGGAGTGATGCAATTACTGTTGAGGGGAGACACATGCCCTAGCCTTAAACTGCCACCATACAGGTTCCAAAAACATCTGCTTAACAGATCAAATAATAAGTGATGATCAAAAGTTCTAATGAGGGTCTGGGAAGATGGCTCTGCAGTCAAAGACACTAGCTTGCAAAGCCTGCTGGCCCAGGTTCAATTCCCAGCCATCTGTATAAGCTAGATGCAAAATGAAGCACAAATGTCTAGATTTTGTTTGCAGAGGCAAGAGGCCCTGGCGTGCCCACCCCCAGATACATAGACAGACACACAGACACACACAGATAAAAATAAGCAACTTTAAAAAATTAAAAAATAATAAATTCTAATGGTATTACAAATCAATTTCACTGGAATCACAATGTACCTGTGAAATCTAATATACAGAGAAAGCACTTATGAGGAATCAGAACAGAAAGCATGGATTTATGGCTTAATCACTGACTAGTTGGAAACTGAGACAAACTTCTTTCTCAAGGACATTTGTTCTTAAGCATCACCGGAGAACCACTGTAGGGACTCCATGTCTAACTGGGATGTGACCTGCTCCAGTCAGTGGTGGTACTTCTTAGAACAGTGATTCTAGGGCAGGCACCGTGAGGAAGGACTTTAGCAAGGTATACACTTCCAGGCTAGGAAGTCAGGATCAGAATCAGACATCCTGTGAGTCTTGGATTTTATTTGCCCGAATTCTTAAAGCTCTTAAACGTCAAGTTAACAGTCAATAAGAAATCATGCTGACTTCTGATCCTGTGTGCCAAGGACTGACATATGCAGACTCAGATTAACTCTCATCTTAAAACTTTTGCAAGGAGTTCTGCTAACGAGGTGGTTTGCTTTAGTAACTTATTCTGCCGAGGACCTGCACTGAAGTCTCATTCAGCAGCAACATGATAGTGCTGCTCACATGTACACTTTAAAGGACAGCAAAGATTCAATGCTGCTTGAAAGACTACTTACACGCTACTTTTACAGGGTAAGAGCATTATCTCCTATTGCTCTGTGACACTGTAGGGTGATTGAAA
>PVHP010049011.1:0-12331 GCA_004024765.1 Zapus hudsonius
CTAACAGGAGGATCACTGTGCACCATCACTGCAGTGCTAACAGGAGGATCACTGTGCACCATCACTGCAGTGCTAACAGGAGGATCACTATGCACCATCACTGCACGACTAACAGGAGGAACACTGTGCACCATCACCACTGCAGTGCTAACAGGAGGATCACTGTGCACCATCACTGCAGTACTAAAAGGAGGATTGCTGTGCACCATCACTGCAGTACTAACAGGAGGATCACTGTGCACCATCACTGCAGTACTAACAGGAGGATCGCTGTGCACCATCACTGCAGTGTTAACAGGAGGATCGCTGTGCACCATCACTGTAGGACTAAAAGGAGGATCAATGTGCACCAACCATCACTCCAGGACTAACAGGAGGATTGCTGTGCACCACCACTGCAGTGCTAACAGGAGGATCACTGTGCACCATCACTGCAGTACTAACAGGAGGATCACTGTGCACCATCACTGCAGTGCTAAGAGGAAATATTTTTCTGGCTGTGATTTTATTTTATATTTTATCTGTTTATTGAAAATCTCCTCAGACAGACATAATATCATAATCCCCTCCCCCACCACTCCCCAGCCCCTCTCCCCTGAACCTGTCCTTCCACCTACTCCCTCCTCCATTTGACGTCACAGATGTTCTACCCTCCTGCGTTGCCACATCACGTGAGGTCCTCACTGTCCACCATGAGTCCGGAAGACAGCACTTCAAAGCACTCCTCCAGGTCCTTTCCTCCACCCAATGGCGTCACCCCATGTTGGACGCCGCCCTGTCTCTTCTCCAGGGCACTTGGGTAAACGTGGAGTCTCCTCAATAGTCACTGCCATCCGCATCAAAAACCTCCTCTAACCAAATATGAGAGTAGCTTAAATGTATGGGCAGAAGCGGCAAAATTTCAAGGGCGATTTCATGGGCAGAACAGATCCATCTAGCCAAACAACAATAGTCCCTTCCCCACTAGGCCTTAGTTTTGACTAGGTTTTCAGAACCGAGCCTGAATTCTCTCCTGAAGATCCAATCAGAGAGCAGCAGGTAATTCCCATCCTAGTCACGCCCCTGTGGGCGTGGCTTGCCTGGCTGGTCTTGTGTCTATGCAGACCCCACCGCTGGTTTAGACTATGGAGGACTTTTCTCCCCTGTGGGCTGCATTGCATTATAACTATCAATTTTTTATTGCCATGCAATTAAAATATTGCTTAATTCTGCAGGACTACGCAGTTACTTAACAGAGAGGAGGCTCCCAGCTCAGCTCCAGCATGATTTCTCAGTGTCCTGCATCTAGCTGCGATTTTAAGAAGCTCCACTGATCAGACTATATGAAGTGCTTCTGCTAATGACTTAAACATTCTCTGGCGCACACCTTTAATCCTGGCACTCTAGAGGCAGAGTTAGGAGAATCGCAGTGAGTTCAAGGCCACCCTGAGACTACACAGTGAATTCCAGGTCAGCCTGGGCTAGAGCGAGACCCTACCTCGAAAAACCAAAAGAAAAAGAAAAAATTCTCTGGATATTCTCATGAGAATGAGTTGCCCGTGTGAGCTGCACTCAGAGACAGGGGTCTTGATGAGAAGAATGGTGAGCTATCCCAAATGTAGTCACAGGTTGTAGAGTGAAGGAAGTGGAGAGAGAGAGAGAGAGAGAATGCACACACAAAAAAATTATATGTTCTGATTTTTACCCTGATTTAATCATAATAACAAACCAGAAGGAGGATTAGACTAGAAATAAAAACACCTGCTTGGGCTGGAGAGATGGCTCAGTGGTTAAGATGTTTGCCTGCAAAACCTAACGACCTGGGTTCCATCCATTCCCCAGCACCCACGTAAAGCCAGATGCACAAAGTGGCACATGCATCCATGCATCTGGAGTTTGTTTGCAGTGGTTGGAGGCCCTGGGGTGCCCATTCATATTCTCTCTCTCTCTCTCTCTCTCTCTCTCTCTCTCTCTCTCTCTCTCTCTCTCTCTCTCTCTCTCTCTCTTTCTCTCTCTCTTTCTCTCAATGTGTATCCCCAGGCAAATTGTTTCCCTTTTCGGTGCCTTCATTGCTGAAATATGAGGAATTAGACAAGTCCTGACACTGAGAACTGCGGATTCTGTGAGTCACACAATAGTGAGGACTGATTTTTCATGCAGAGTGAAAACACTTGAATTGCCTTTGAAAAATTCAGCTTGCCTGTGTGATGGGCACTTATTTGCTGGTTGCTTGTCTGAGGGTTTGTGTCTTTCAGGTTAGGATAGACTCCAGAAAGCCATGCAGCTGGTGCAGCGTGGACAGCACATCTGGCCCCACAGGTGGATCCTGATTGGCTGAAGACAACCAGTGTCTTCCATTCCCTGAGAGTGGCACCTGTTGGCAGGTGGGCGTCAGGCCCAATTCAACCACTATGAGGGGAGGAAATTTCTTTGCCAGGTGAAGAAGGAAGTGAGGCTGGTTTGAACAGTTGCCTTGAGAGAACCTGAAAACAAGCTGTCCATTAGAGAGAGGGGCACCCAGAGAGTCTTCCCAGAAGAAGCCAGACCCTAGTCACCCTAAGCTCTGGTACAGAGTGTGCCTGAAGAAACATCTGGCCATTAAAAGTATGTGGACCCCTTGGGCTCCTAAGAAAAGATGCACTATGGGATCGATTGACGGAAAGGCTACTAAAAATAGAATCTAGGTAATCCAGAATTGTGTATATTTGTTAACCTATACTGATCTCACTATTCCAATGGAGATTGTGTTTGTATTTTTCAGGATGCAGCAAGAGAGCTGTGGCTCATCTAACCCTACCAACTGACCGCAGGCAGATAGATAGCTGAGATCCTGGCAAGAGATGAGCCACCAGTCATATCATGGAGGATCCATATGGAACCCTGCAGAGAATGACGGGATGAACAAGGGACCCACAGCCACAGCCATTCAATCAACACAGGATAAGACAGTGAGACAGAAACCAACGATTTTCGACACAAAGACCCCTAAGCTCATCAAAGCAGCCTTAATACTCATCCACCATGACTCAGGGAACTGAGCGGAAGAGGGGGCGGAAAGATTGTAATAGCCGTGGTGGGGGAGACTATCCAGAGGCATGGCACCCCTCGGTAACAACACACTTGGGCCAGGAGAACCAGGCTGAATACTAGGCTATCCATTGTCCCCTGCCCAAGGACTGATCCAGACGGCCCTTGGAGGAGGATATCCAGCTGACTGGGGAATGGGGAGGGGGGGCATTGGGGAATTGGGGATAACAACTCATTGTTGGCCCACTAAATAATGTAACTTATTATGGATAATAAAAAAAATTTTTAAGTATGTGGACCCATAAAGTTTCAGTCTTACAGGTTTAAGCCATTTTTATTTTGTTGTTGTTTTAAAACAAGGCCTCGTGTAGCCTAGGTTGGCCTCAAATTTGCTGTGTAGCCAATAATGACTTTGAACTTCTGATCTTCCTGCCTCCAGTTCCCACAGGTGTGCTCCATTACACCTGGCCTATGTTTAAGCTACCTGAAGTGATTTTCCTGTTGCTGTCAACTCTAAGATTTTGGTCTTTTTTTTTTTCTGTTTAGAAATTTCATTAAGCATGGTTATAACTATCAATTTTTTATTGCCATGCAATTAAAATATTGCTTAATTCTGCATTATTAATACAGTCTGTTCCTAAGTGGTCAACTGAAAAAAATGTAAACAAGAAATTTTAAAAAATATTTTGTGTTTATTTACAAGGAAAGAGAGAGAGCTCCAGTACCTCTTGTCCTTGCAAACAGACTCCAGACACATGTGCCACTTTGTGCATCTGGCTTTTTGTAGGTACTGGTGAATCAAACCAGGGCTGTTAGGCTTTGCAAGCAACAGCCTTTAACTGCAGAGCCATCTCTCCATCCCAGGAAAATACTGAAATAATAGCAAAGGTCTAGAGATCTTTCTACTGCATTACATATCAAGGTAACAATTACCTCCACCCCAATTTTGCCAGAACTGTTTCCATGAAAGCTTTAATGCCATTTCAGAATTTCCAATAGGATCAAAAATGTACCAAAATCAGGAGGAGATTTTATTCTGGCGCAGTAAGGGAACAGCATGCAGTCGGGTCCAATGCATGGAACAGAGGGAAATGTTCTCCCATGGAGCAGTGCTCATGAGACCACTCGAGTGTGGGGATGTGGAACACGGGACAGATGAGCCCTGGCCATGTTTATGTCACTTTCCCTTTATGAACCCGACTTCTGCTTCATAAGACAGGAAAAGAGACTTCCGAGCAGACTGCCGTGTCCTGGCTCATCCATGGCTGAGTCTCTGTGACTTCTGTGCCGGCTTGCGCTATCCCCTGGTCCCTTCCCTGATTGCAGAGGCCGCTTCCAGCATGAACACTGGATTACCAGCCCGAGCTAAAGAGCGCTTAGTGCATGCTCCCAGGCCTTTGGCAGATGCCATGAATTAGCTCATTGGTGCCAATGGGAGTCTTCAGCCTGCAGTGAGGGCAGCACAAGGGCAGGAAGCAGATGGACCAAAGCCATAAGCCTCACATGCCAGCCCTCCAGCTGCTGTGCAGAGTGCCAGTGAGGGAACTGCATTGGAGTCATGAGCCCGGGTCTTCATTTATGGGAAAATGAACCTCCCCGATCTTTCCAAAATTAATTCCTTGTCTTAATTGAAAGGAGTGATCCCAGCACTTCTCATCCCATAGGCCATGCTAAGGCTCACATGAGAGATTCATGGGAAATCTCCATAAAGACTAAAGCTAGGCTAAGTGCCCCTTAGCTTCTCCCATGCATCTGTGCAGCCCTGGGAAACATTAGTCTATTTCACAGGTATTGCTTGTTGGCTTTCTCTCGGAGACTCTGTGCACCATAGAGACAGACACTCCACCAGTATTTCTCTTCACCATATCTCTCCTAGTATCCACCCGAGTGCTGGGCATTTGGTTGTAGGTCAATAAGTATTTTCAAGATGAATAAGGTTCCCTTGAGATTTTTCCATGAGTTGCATTCATGCCACAGAGTGGTAGATTGTTTATGTGACAAGCAAGCCTGCAGATGGAGGAACCGGTGCTCGGTACCTGTACACATTAGCACTCACGAGGAAGCACAGCTCGTTTGCAGATATAGCCTTGTGCCCTGAGAAATGCCAACTGCTTTTCCACTGCAACGCAGCACCGTTCTCTGGACTAGAAGCTTTGGGGGTTTGTCTTGACTTCCAGTTACTTCACTTGGGTAATATTCGTAATTAGTATAAGCACAAGGCCTTCATTCTCTGGAACACTGCCCAGCTTAGCTCTCCCCTAGGCAAAGGGTAACTTAATTAACTTTTAACTTCTGCTAACTTCTGGAAGTAATTCAATTTGCCTTCTCTGGGGGTCTCACCTGTGCTGACAAGGGGAAGGGGGATGTTTATAGACACAGTGGGTGAGGCCTGAAGATTAACAAGGACTTATCCAGGAGATGTAGTCTGTTTGGGAAACTATTATCACCAGTTATAGGTTTTAACCCACAGACATCCTTCATTAGCCTGAAGACAGGGGGAAGGCAGGGCACTGCCCTGAAGGCAGAACATACTACCTACTACATAACATACTGCATTAGAGGTAAGAGACCCCCAGGATCCCTTTCTGTACCCTATAGCTCTCACCACCACTTCAGCCCTGGCATCTGCTGTCCCCAGAAAAGCTAGATCATGCTTAAAACACAAACAGAAACAGTAAGTTCATTTTTAGCTTATTTTTAATATTTTTATTTGCTCATGTGTATATGTACATTTGGTCATACCAGAGTCTCTTGCCACTGCCAACAAGCTCCAGATGCATGTGGAGAAAATGCAGACGATGAGTCCCACTCGGAGACAGGAAGGCAGGGAGGATGCTCTCCACTGAAGCCTGAGAAGACGAGACAGACCTCAGTGGAAAAGCCCCTATTCTGCACTTCTCTTTGCCATAGAGAGGAAAGGCGGACTGCTTGACAAGTCTGGAAAGACTCCTCCCTAGTCTTAAGTGGTACAGAAGTGTCCAAACTTCCCAGGTCCCAGACCCCAAGGGAGGCATGGATGTTAGCAGAAAGAACTATCGCTCTGAGGGTACCAAGGGTGTCAGCAGAGTTCAGAGGTAAGAACTCCACCCCCTGGTGTCTGCCCACCAGTATGGGCAGGGTAAGGACTGGAGAGATTTTCCGTGATTAGGTTATTTTATAATGCAAAGGTGCTGGTGATTTGAACAAGGGATTAAAGTGCCTAATCCAGTGACTTTAAATTCATCTGAAAGGAGATGATCTTAGTGGATGTGTTCTATTCAGAGTCCTGAAACTGGAGGTGTGAGGGGTTCTTCTGCTAGCCAAAGCAGATGCTTCCTCAGAGCCTCCAGTGAGAACACAGCCTCGCTCACCCCTTGATTTCAGCCAGTGAAACCCCAAGCAGACTCAGCTAAACAGGGTCAAGACTCCTGGATGTTAGGAATGGTGAGATGATTTATGGGTGATGTTTTCAAGCCGTTAGGACAACACATCTGTAGAAACTAGGCCACAGAGTCAGGCATGCAGGGGTGGGACCATGAAGCTACATATGGAGGAGAAGTGAATAGATAACGAGGTCTGGGGGGGTCAGCCTGGACAGGGACACTCAAGCCTCAGCAAGAAAAATACTTTTCACCAGAGACAGCAACAAAGACTTCTACTCTAACCATCTCACCTATGTGAGATAACTCCTGCCCCTCTCTCCAAGCCAAGATTAGTATAACAACCCTGGGAACAAGAGTTGGGTGAAGGGGTTAAAAAATATCATAAAAATGACTAAGTTTAAATTTGAACTGCGTAAGAAAAATAAGTGCCTGAGGTTTCGTGTTTTGCTTTATGCTGTGGGAGGTGGGGGGGGGGACTTGTTGTTTGCCTTTTGGGCTCTGGAGACAGGATCTCCATCAGTAGATCAGGCAGGCCTTGAACTTGCAGCAATCCTCTTGTTCCAACCTATTCAGCACCGGGATTATGTGTGCACACCACCTTGCCTTGGAATGGTAGGATTTAGGTCTCTGCCCAGAATTTACAGGGGTTCAGGCTAGAGAGTTCTTTTATGAGGTGAGAGTTCATAACTGACAGTTAATTCTTCATTGCTGTAAGCAAACGCCAGACCATGAGCAACTTATGGGAGGAAAAAGGTTTAATTCAGTTTACAGTTTCAAGGGGAAGTTTCATGGCAGGTAAGACAGAGCAGGAGGGTCACCAGCTCCATACCTGTTACTTCAGCAGACCAAAAACAGAGGAAGAACAGGAAGTAAGGCCAGCCTATAACACCTAAAGTCCCGCCCTCTATGACCCACCTTCTCCAGTAAGGATCTACCTCCTAGAGATTTCACAACCTTCCCAAACAGCACCAGTTTAGGACCAAGCATTCTTGAGCCTATAGGGTGTATTTCACATTCAAACCACAACACATTGCATCATCTCCTCGTGGAGTTTGGTGTCAACCTGTGGGGCCATAAAAACACAGAACCGCTAGGAAGATGGATCAGTGGTTAAAACCTCTTGCTTGCAAAGCCTGCCAGCCTGGATTGGATTTCCCAGTACCCAGGTAAAGCCAAATGCACAAAGTGGTACATGCACCTGGAATTGATTTGCAGCAGCAAGAGGCCCTCCCTCTCTCTCTCTCTCTCTGTCTGTCTCTCTCTCTCTTTCTCTCCTCTTTCTCTCCCTCCCTCCCTCCCTCCCTCTCTGCTGGCACATAAACATTTAAAAATGAATAGACTTAGAACCTGGGGCAAAGTGATTCTTCCTTCCAACATTCTACTAAGGAAATCGATTCCAAATTCTAAGGAAGGGAAGCCATGAAGAGCCATCCAAGACTGGCAAAATCAACCTGGGCACAGATCCTCACCTACCCCAGATCAACAAAATGAGAGCCTAATAAGTGTGAACAGCACTCAAAGACTAGGACACAGCCTGAAACTGGGAGTGGACAACGAGGAAAAGCCCAGAGAACAAGACAGGATTGCTGACCTCTCCTCTCACTCCCCCTAACTGCCCACCCCAAGCGCCAAGCAATGTGCAGAACCAAAAGTGAGCAGACAGAGTCCAAGGGTAAAAGTGATTTCCTCAACAAATCAGGCCATCAACCAGGAAAGGACCAGGAAGCCCCTTCATTATACGCTTCACTTTTTTCAGCCAACAATAAAGGAAATGTGTGTGTGTGTGTGTGTGTGTGTGTGTGTGTGTGTGTGTGTGTGTGTGAAAGAGAGAAGAGAGAGAAAGAGAACATAAAAAATCAGTCAAAGGGCTGGGGAAATGGCTCATCAGTGGAAGGTGCTTCCTTGCAAAGTCTGATGGCCTGGGTTCGATTCCCTAGCACCCACGTGAAGCCAGATGCAAAGGGGTGTAACATTTCTTTGCAGTCTGAGAGTTCATTTGCAACAGCAAGAAACCATTGCATACATTGTGTTTATGAATGAAGGATGTCAATAAAAAAGTTAAAAATGGTCATGTATGGTAGTGTTTTTAATCTCAGGACTCTGGAGGCAGAGGTAGGCAGATTTCAGTGAATTCAAGGTCACCCTAGGATTACATAGTGAATTCCAGGTCAGCCTGGGCTACAGCAAGCCCCTACCTCAAATAAATAAATTAGTTAAAAGTTAAAAAATAAAAAGAGATCCTGTCTCAAAGAATATGGAGCAAAGGCACCTCAAGGTTTTCCTCTGACCTCTGCATGAGCTCACATATACACACACAAATGAATCAATTTTTTTTAATCTTTTAAAAAGATAATCCGGGGGGGGGGTGGAGAGTTTGCTCAGTGGTTAAGGCATTTGTCTGCAAAGCCTAATGACCAGGATTTGATTCCCAACTACCCAGGTAAAAAGTGGCACATGCATCTGAAGTTCATGTGCAGTGGCTAGAAGCCCTGGTGTGTCCATTCTCTCTGCCTGTCTCTCTTCTCGCAAATAAATAAATATAAATTTCTCTTCTGTTTCTCCTTGCAAATACATAATAAAACAAAAAACTTGTAAAGATTATCCAACAGGAAGATATATTAGATTTGAAACATATTTTAAACATTGTAACACATGGATACCTTGTTTAAACAATTTCCCTATGGTAACACATAGGGAACTGGGGGTGCCATCATAAGATTTGTTCATACAATGTATCTAATTTTGGGTTATAAAGATATCAATTAAAAAAAGAAAAGGGGTAACAGACAATAATAGGCAGTGCGTATGTCTGAAATATATTATAAAATATACATGAAATTTTCAAAAAAATAAGCATGGCACAAAATAGAAGGCACCAATCCTAACAATAGAGTAATGCTTGGGAGGGGGGACTTTTTAAATTCTCCATCAAAGGAATTAGATAACAATTAAGATTGAGCAATGCTGAATGTTATCACTGGGTAAATGGTGGTGCAGTGTTTTAATGAATCATAGAAGTACACAAAAATGATTGGGGAAAAAGAGTCCTTCATAAAGAATAGTCTTTTACATAGCTTTATAATAACACTGCTGGAGCAGAGAACGCTTCCCATGAACCAAAGTTAATTACAAAATCGTGAGAGTTTCTCCCACCTTGCTTTTTCAAGCACACACACTCTATTCCCAGCTCATTAGCTGGGAATATAAAGCACTGCAAGCCAGGAGTGACTAGCATGCAAATCGCTGTGCAACGTGGAATGTTCCCCCAGCGACCAGATCACCGCGCAAGATTAACCAGAGAAAGCAGTCTGCCTTTCAGATAACCTAGCTCTTACCTAAGAGAAGGTATGTAGCTCGTGCCTCGATCAGAGGACAGATCTGAGGAGAGACAACCTTCACATGGGGGTGGGCATGTTATTTAGAAAAAGTCGGTGTGTTAATATACAAATCTGGACTTTTCCCTGAAACTTCAAGGTAACCTGATTTGGATCTCTCCTCTACCTATGCCCTCAGTCATGTGACTGCCTTGATCTGGTGCCAGTCATTAGTAAATCACCACTCACTCAACACTCTGACCTTCTTAGGTGTGTTGAACATTCTAGCTTTTTCCATGGGGAATCCTTTGCCCTATCCCATGTACTTCAGTGTTCCCAGCGGACCACGAGGTCGGCTACCCTCATCCCTCACAGTGTTCCTTTCTGAGAAGGGTCTCCCTAGCTATGAAAGGTAAAATCAGGGGCTGGACAGATGGCTCAGCAGTTAAAGTTGCTTGCTTGCAAAGCCTAAAAGACCAGGTTTAATTCTCTAGTCACCCACATAAAACCAGCAGAAAGACCCTAGTGTGCCCCACACACACACACATACCTGCAAATAAAATCCATAAATTTTGTAAAGCTGTAGCCAATCTCTCACGTTCTGTCTGGCTTTACCCTTCTCTTTGCCTTTAGAGCTCTGACCGCTTTTTACAAGGCTATATTCCCACATGACTTTATTTACTTAACTCTTACAATCTGACATCATGAGGCTATGGACCTGGCTACTTCATTCATCTTTGACCCAAGATGTGGCCCAGCAACAAGCAGTTGGTAGCAATTCAAAAATATCTGTTAAATGAATGCAAACACATAATGTCCTTTACCAAGCAAGTCCTCTATATAAAGTCACTAAATGCCACCTCCCCCCCCAACCCACCCTAACTGGCTGGGACTCAAAAGCACAAATACAGCTTGTACCAGACACAATAAACGTACCAACAGCCATAAATACCACATGTGCAGAGGCAAGCACGAACTTACACCCTTTGACTTTCCTCCCAGCAAGAGTAGCTCTAGAAGTTTCAGAAAGTGTAGAAGAGGGGGCTGGGGGAGAAGACTCGGTCAGTAAAGTGCCCGCCTTAAAGCAGGAGGACATGAGGTCAATTCTCAGGACCCACATTTAAAAGAAATTCAAGGCTGGTGAGATGGTGCAGTGCACTGTTCAGGGCGCTTGCTTATAAAGCCTTCCAGCCTAGGTTCAATTCCCCAGTGCCAGATGCACAAAGTAGAGTTTGTTTGCGGCAACAGGAAGCCCTGGCATGCCCATACACTCTCTCTTTCTCTCAAAATTTGACCAGCAACTTTATATTTGTGGTTAGAGAATGAAAGGGAGACACAGGAGCCAGCAGGTGCCAATCTGTCCTAAGCCTTCTTCCAGTTACTCCATCCTCCACTCTCACTGTGTCCAGACAATCTGCCCCTGGCCAGACTCCCTGAGCCACAGCAGCTCAGGACCATGTGCCCACTGCAAATGCACAGTAGAAAAGCCAGGCCCAGGCCCCAGGCTTCCGCCTGCCACACCAGCCCCTTTCAGTGCCTCTCCACACACTCCCGGGAGCCATTTGGTCACTCCAAATTTGCCAGCTCGCCACATCCAAGATTTCATGAAAAGATGATTCTAAAATCCACATGCGACTGCAGAGGGATTCCTGATGACCAAAATGACTGAAAAAGAACAAAGTTGGAGAACTTTCATCATTTTGTGTTCAAGGTATTATAAAGGAATCTATAATAGAGACATGATCGTCTGCCTTAAGTTCATGTCTTGCCCCATTGCCGGTCACTGTTTAATAAGGTTCCGCCACGATGACTTCCCTGGATCCCTGGAGTGTGCTCTCTTCACCATCACATGGGCTCAGCCTGCCTTGTAGGAAGTTCCCATTTCCTGCTTTGGGTCATAGTTTATTTCTGACTCGTTGATTTTATCTGACCTCAAACTATAAACCCTGTGAGGACCAGCAGTATATACCAAATACAGTGCCTTGCATGTGTGTAGTAGATGCTCTGGCAGTAGCTTCTGAAAGCTAGTTAGAATTGAACCTAGAATCCAAGTCCTTGAAGACACTACCTGTCCACACACCAGCGATTCACCATAGCCCACTCTGGTCCAAAGCTTAATTTCTAGGTGATGTGTGGTGTTTCCTTGCAAGAGGAAGACAAAGAGGAGGAGGAGGGCAAGTTTGTAAGAGAATTCAGTAATCATAAAAAAGTAAATATAGTGTTATATCCTGATTTCAAATACTGCTCAGGTACATCACTAAAACCAAGACTATCCATTGAGCCAGTGTCTTATGACTGGAAGAGATGACAATCTCCAAGTCTTCCTGACTGCAAAATAATCTCTTATAAACACTCCTTTAATCCTTTAATCAGGAGGCAGAGGTAGGAGGATCGCCATGAGTTCAAGGCCACCTGAGACTACATAGTGAATTCCAGATCAGCTGGGCTAGAGCGAAACCCTCCTCAAAAAAAAAAAAAAGACCTATATGAGCTCTTAAGACATTATGTCAGTATTCTCTCGGGCACAAGCCAGCGAGGCGGAAATGGGCAGTTATCCATCTTGCAAAATCAAAACCATTAGCGAATGGTTTTGACATGAGGGCAGAGGACCAGAGGACAGGGAGGAAATATTGACACCTATAATGTTCC
>PVHP010049012.1:0-12333 GCA_004024765.1 Zapus hudsonius
ATTTATTCCCTATTGTAATCAACTATTGCTTATTAAGGAAATTTTGGGAATTTTACAAAGAACCAGTTTGCCACCCAAATAGTACCACTGTTAATCTTTTGATGTTAAATGTTCCTCTAGACATTTCTGTGCATAGATTTTTGGTGTGTTTACATAGTTGTTATTCAACTGTATATACAATTTTATGTCACTTTTGTACTTAACATATAAACATTTTTTCCATGTTATCAGTCTTAAACAGAATTTTATGGCTTACAGCCTCTTCTAGTTCGTGTACCCTCATTTGCTTGGTTCCTGGAGGAAGCAATGAGCTGTTCCTCTGTTGTGCTCACATGACATTCTCTGTGATGCTCTTGTGAATTGCTGAGCCTCCTGCTATATAGCCAAGTCATCCCTCCACCTCAGGCTCTATTGAAATTAGCCTTAGGGCCACAAGTCATGGGGACAAGTCAAGCATGTCCCATCCTTGATCTGTGTAGATCTCTTAGCTTCTCCTGCCTTACATCCCCTGCTGTTTCATCCTACTAGGCCCCTGACTTCCAGAGGGCAAGAAAGGATGGTGCTCTGGCATGAGGCCTGGCCTGGGTAGTAACCCGTTACTTGGCAAGTGAGTTGGAAAGAGCTCTAGCTCAGCATCCTCAGAGCTGTAGGACCTGCTTGCTTGGCTCTGACCCAAAGCAGATAGAGAACCTTGGCCTGCCACTTTGACAGTTAGCTGGGGACCCTAATGAGAAGCAGAGTCAACATCCTGGCTTGGCGTGGTTGGCCACGCACACACTTCCTGCCTGAGACTACTCAAGGAGGAAGAGAAGTGAAGGGCTGCTGCAGCAGCACTGCTGTTTGGGTCTTACTAGTAAGCTCGGTTTTACCCACTCCTTGGGTTGCTGCCTAGTGTGAGGAACAGAAGGTAGGCTGTGAGCAAGCTGGCTCGGCAGTTGATGTGGGCAAAAGGCAAGCACAGGATGCTGCCTACGCTTTGCTGGGGGGGGGGGGTCAGAGGAAAGGGGAAGTTAGGTCACTCTAGCATTTACCAGCTCTCTGACAAGAGTCCTAGAGAGGCTGTCCAGGTGCAGGGCCAGGCAGTTTGTCAGAGCCCAGCTGGGGACAGATTCAGACCAGGAAGTCCAGGACTAGAATATAGCCATGTGGATGATGAGAAATACTGATTTACTTTTTCCTATCCTGGACAATGTATAGGATATGAAATCTCAAATAAGAAAATGGAAAGGACAGAGCCCGAGCATCTCAGATGGGCTAAATGAGCAAGTTTTATCTCCAGCTTTATTAGATTCTTCCTGGCTGCAGTATAGGCAGTTTCCTGGCAAAAGGCTCCTCAGTTGTCTGGTAGGAGCGAATGAGGGAAGAAACAGGAAAGGCTGGCATGAATGTCACTTGGCTTGCAATTCAACAAGTCCTGAGGAGCACCTAAGCCTCAAGTTTGGGAAGATGAAGACTAAGCTGCTCACTAGATAGCAAGACCTAGAGCCCAAAGCAGCTTGTTTGCAGCTAGAGCTAGCTTGTAAATAAGTGGGAAAGAACCTGTTGGAGTGATGTACACCTGAAACCTTAGTACTTGAGAGGCTGAGACTCACAACTTTGAGGACAGTATACAGACCAGCTTGGCCTATGTAATAGTTCCCTATCATCAAAAGAAAAGAGTATGGTAATCTCAACACTCCAGAGGTGGAGGCAGAAGGATTGCTGAAGTTGGAGGTCAGACTAAAAATAGTTTCAGCAGAGCCAGGACTACTTAGTGAGACCCTGTCACAACCAATAAGCCTCCCCCCCAAAAAAAAAATCTTTGAGAAGGCAGCCCTTAGGTATCTCAACATCTCAGGTGTTAATTAAAGGTCATTTTGTTCCCTGGCAACAATGGGGGTTGGCAAAGGAAACCAAAATCCTGATTATATGCAAGGTGAAACAAATCCACTGGAAGGTCACAAGAAATGGCCAAAGGTGCTGATCCAAGCTTTGCCAGCAATTCACAGTCTCCAAGGCTCTTCTGCATATAAACATTTAATAGTGGATGCTGGGAGCAACAACACAGGGGCAAGAGACAAGGGGAGGCTGGGGCCAGGGAGAAGCTGCACTTGAACTCGCCCACTCGAAGCCCCTCTTGGCCCCTTCTTGCTCTCCAGCTTGGTCTGGGGCCTGTGCCCTCCAGTAGCAAAGGAGAGCAGGGTAAGACCTGAAGTGGTCTCAGGCTCTTTTCAGATGTGGTATCCAGAGGTTTCTACGGGCATTTTGCAGGTTGAATGAGTCCTGGATGCAAACAGGCTGCTCGGCCCTCCAGGCATCTGGCTTACTGGATACCTTTAATGCATTAGGTGAGGCTGCCAAGGATCTAAAGAGCCCACAAGGGTTTCATTAAGTTGTAAAGTTCCTCTGCCAAAGGGATGTTGCTGTAGCATCCTTCCAGCTCTGCCTGCCTGGTATAAATGTTCATTTTGAAACATGAGTTGGGATGGAAGACCAAGTATTGGACTGAGGCTACCTTTGGCCACAGTGGAGGTGTGCCCAGGCTGTGCGGCCCTGGAGAAGTTCTGGGATGAAGTATCTGAATCCTCAGTGGCCACTCCCCACTTCGTGACTATGCAAGGGAATCACAAACACAGAAACATCATCGTAGGACACGTGCTCTTCCCCTGTGGTACTGTCCTTCCCCTGTGTGTTGTGTATCAGCATTTTGGCCAGCTCCGAGAACCTGTGAAGACCATCCTGCAGATATACTTTGGGGGCAGGGCGAAGAAGCAGCAAAGGCAATCCAACCATGGACCCAACACACAACAAGCCTGGGAGGACCACGAGATAAAACTATGGGAATCTGGCTCAGGTGGTTTTCAGTCCCGTATCACCTGTATCCCAGGTGGCTTCAGACAGCCCTGATCCTTGCCACATGCTGGCCCTGTACAGCTACAGTACCTATGTGGGTCCTCTCGGTTCCCAGGGAGAAAGCTCCGGACAAGACGAGCCACCTGCTCATTGGACAGGACATCCCAGAGCCCGTCTGTTGCCATAACGACCACATCCTCCTCCTGCAGTGTCAGCTGGTCCAAATCCAGCACCGTCACCTGCAAGTTAAGCCTGAGTGTCTTGGAATGCTCCTTTCCCAGTTCCCACCAGGCTCACTCAGCTTTTCTAGGCAGGTGGAACCTGAGGTGGATTACATTGCCCCCTCACCTGTGGGACAGAGAGCAGGAAGGGCTTGAGCTGGATGTTTGTGTCCAGGACTCGGAGCTGATGGTCTCCCAGGCCTCGGGACACAGCCAGTGTTCCCAGTAACCGGGCCTGGGAAGTAGGAAAGCATGAGATGAAGGTGAAAAGGAAAATGCCCAGTGCTAGGCCCAGGCTCTGCTGAGCAGAAACATGGCTGGTGACTCCACCACCCCCAGAGGAGACCCAAGAACACACAGCAACTAGTAAAAGACAAACTGCCACCTGCAGGAAGCAACTGAAGAGATGTTCCTGGAGGGGCCAGGCACTGACCTGCCTACCCTGTCCATGGATCAGTGGGTACTTGAGATCGGACTTCTCCACACGTTTGTAGCTCCTGAGGGAGTACTCAGGATCACCCTGAGACCTACACCTGCTGCATCTCCCAACTTGCAGCCCAAGCAGGGCTGCCCCAGGCCTCTTCCCCCCTGTGTCCGCACCCCACCTGCTCACCAGCCCATCATGTGGTGATCTCTGAACAGAACTTCCTGCCCCAAATCATCCCCCTTCAGCCGCCGGGGAAACTCCAGTCGGGTGAACTCACCGGCCAGAAGCTCAGGGTAGATAAAAGCCTGCGGGGAGGCCATGCTCTGGTTAGGCTCCCTCCTAGGGCTCCTGTATGGTTCTGGGCCCAGGCGTGGGGTTTTCCCTGCTAAGGATACCTACCAGCTGCTGAATCCGCTGCCGCTCTGTCTCTGGGGTGAACTCAGAGCTCAGTGGCTGAATCTCATCTCTCCGTACCAAGATGGCCCTGGACAGGTTGAAGGAAATCTCTACTCATCCATAGCCAACCCCTTCTCTAACCACAGAAGGGTTTGCTCAAATCTCTCCTTTACTTCCTAGGCCTTGGGGGTACAGGCTCGGCCCTCTAGCCTGGTGTCTGGGTTCCTGCCTTACTCAGTATCCACTTCCCACCCTTAAGTTGTTATATGCCAGGTACAAATACAACATTTTTGGCCCCCCCCCACCTCTGGGGCCCTGCCCACCACCACCCACCCCCGTGTTTACTCACCTGCTGTCCCCAGCATTGGCCACATACAGCTTTCCCTGCAGGGACACAGCCACCAGGGCCGTGCAGCCTCCCACCTGGCCTGAGGCCTCTAGCTCTCTTCCCATCACCTCATCCTAGAGCAAACCGAGGCCATCTTAGCTGTCACCTGCATCCCCCCCCCCACACCAATGTCTCCTGGTCCCCCCCAACTTCCCCATCCAGGCCTTCCCACAAGTAGGCCTACAATCCTGACCCAAAGCCTGGCCATAACTACTGAATTCCTGTGTCCAGGAGAACTCCTGTGTCCAGGAGAACTACATAAGGCAAGTGCGACTCAAAACAGGAAGAAAAACCAGGCCCTGCACTGAGGGCTATAAAAGGAAGAGTTAATGAATTCTAGTCCCCAGCACCCAAGGAGAGCAAGACACAGTGGCACATGGTATGACATTACAGTCATCTACAGCAATGGGAGCAGAGCCAGAAGAATCCAGAAGCTCACAGGTCAGCTAGGTGTGCACAGGACACCAAAAATAATATTCTGTCAAGCACAGTGGGAAGAGGAGAAGCGCCCCAAAGTTGTCTTCAGACATGCGTGCACACACAAAGGCAGTGGTGGGTCCGAGGGAGATGAGAGTGCACAGTGATGGCCTATTTCCCCAAGTCTCCAGAGCCACACTCACACATTCCTGGAAGGCCTTCTCCAGCGCTCCAACCACCAAGTCCTCTTTGCGGATGCCCTTTTCCTCCACAAACTGGGGGTCACTGGTGCAGACGCAGCAGCCGCTGAGGTGCATGGGAGGCCGAGTGGCCACCAGGCCTTCCACCACAGCCTCCAGCTGCCGGCGTAGGCAGGAGTGTAAGGTATTGGCAGCCAGAATGGCCGCCGCAGGCCCACCATGCCCATCAAACAGTGCCCAGTAATGACCGGTCAGGACCTGCACAGGAAAGCTTCAGGTCAAGTTGAGGCCAGCCTGAACTAGGCAATGAGGTAGCAAGGCCAGAGCCCAACCTGCACATCCTCGTCTCGGCCTGAAAGAGGGGTACAGGCCTGGCTGCACCCACCTCCTCCGGGCACAGGGACAGCCACTCGGGGGCCTCTTCAGCCCCAAACTCGCATCTCCGGATGCGCAGCTTCCCACAGGCGGCCTGATCCTCATTGAACTCGGACTTCTCTGCGTTGATGATCCTGGGGCAGAAAATAGCCAGTGACCCTTGAGGGCCACAACCATATCCTTGTGAACACATGGACCCCTAGCTACTGTCCCTGACACACCTGGACAACTGGTGTAAGTTTTCAAGCAAGTGACTGAGCCCCAGTGTGTGCCCAGCCCCTTGGGAGCATGTCTGCTCACTCGGAAAGAAAGGGTGGGCAGGGGAGATCTGCAGCGCCCTTTCCCACCTCTGTCCCATAAACAGGTGTCCCCAAAGACTCCAGTCTCCTGGCTTCAACTTTGGGGTGCTAAGAAAATGCTTGTCAGGAACCCCGGGGAGAGGACAAGGGGTTCTCCGCGGCTGGAGTGGGGTGTCCACCGGCCCCAGGTGCGCGCAGACGGAGAGGGTGGGGTGGAAGGACTCACTCGGCGTATCCCGCGTTCCAGGGCAGCGCGCGGCCCCGCGCTGGGCTGCGCACGGGCCGGGAGTCCCGGCGACGAGAGGCTTCAGCCGGGCCGGGGCTGGAAGCCGAGCCGCGTAGGAAGCGGGGTCGTCGGTAGGGAACGGGGCTGGCGCGGGGCCGCGGCTGCGGCGCGGGGAGAGGGGCCTCCGGCAAGAAGCGGCGCCGGAACCAGCCGGTGGACATGGCGTGGCAGCCCGACACCGCGAGCCCGTCCCGTCCGGAGAGGAGGAAGCGGGCGGGCCGAGGGGCGGAGCCGCAGGCCGCGCGCGGCGCCGCCCCCAACCCGGACCTCGGGCCCCTCCCACCCTCTGCAGCCCCGGAGGTGCATCGCCTGCGGCTCAGAGCCGCGCTGGGCAGGTCCGCGTGCTCACCACCTCGAGGGGCCCCGGCCTGAGAGAAGGGAAGTCCCTCCTGCCCAAGGGTCCCTGGAGAGTCACTCAGAGCAGCAGCGGGGCGCTGGGCGGTGACCTCAAGCCTCCTGCTTCTGGGTGGTGATCTTGCGCAAGGGGGAGGTGGGACAGGATGTCCTTCGAGGTGTCAGACTGACGTTGAGTAAGAGTGTGCCAGACCAGAGGGCTCCGTCCCTTCTCCACCCAAGCCTGGCACCCTCACCCACACGTGGGGCCTTGACCACCCTTCTTCCCGGGGCCCCCCTCCCAAATCTCTTTCGCCCAGATGTCTTCTGTAGACAGAGCAAGATCCCGACTAGAGTATGAGTGACTGACAGACAAGAGGAACCTAAAGAAATCTGAGAAATTTGAAGGGGAGTCCGAATTTCCCCTCAGGCTGGTCAGAGTTGCAACCCAGGACTAATGTACTCGTTACTGGGACGAAATACCTGACCTGAACCAAGAATATCTTGGGGCTTAGCTGGTCTCATGGGGGCGGGGGCGGCAGGAGGGCGAGGGCCGGGGTTAGGATCAGGGCCAGGAAGCCGCGCTGGCCACTTTACAGCCACCCTCAGGGAGCAGAGCCATGAAGCCGTCGCAGCTACTCTCCCTTCTCCCAGTCCAGGACTCCAGCCACAGAGTGGTGCTGCCCAATTAAGGTTGGTCTCCAAACCTCGGCCTAATCAAGATAATCCCGCACTGGCATGTCCCCAGGCTCCTTTTCTAGAGACTTTAAGTCTTGTCAAGTTGACATAAACTAATGCAGAAATGAAAGACTTCATCCATGTCTTTTTAAAAATATATATTGTTTTATTTAAGACAGAAAAAGAGGCAGAGGGAAAAGAATATGCAAGGACCTCATCCTGGCCATTGAACACAGACGCATGTACCACTTTGTGCATCTGGCTTTATGTTGGTACTGGGAAATTGAACCTGGGCCAACAGGGTTTGCAAGCTAGTGCTTTTAACTGCTGAGCCATCTCTCCAGCCCCTCATCCATGTCTTTTTTTTTCTTTTACAGTTTAGAAAGGCTTTATTAGATTAAGAGGAGAAAAGTACAGGAGGCTCCCATCATGAGGAAAAAAAAAAGTGTGTGGGAGGAGGGGTGCTTCCCAAAAGAGGCCTGAGAGGGCCCACCAAGACGAGGGATGAGAGCAATTTTCCATCCGTGTCTTTTTAAAAAATATATTTGAGAGGGAGTGCTCTCAGGGCCTCTTGCCCCTGCATACAAACTCCAGATACATGTGCCACTTTGGGTGTCTGGCTTTATGTAGGTTGAACCCAGACTGGCAGGCTTTGTGAGCAAGCGTCTGCCCAGCCCATCATTTTTGTTTGCTTATTTGTTTTGAGACAGCCTGGCTATGTAAACCAGTCTTGCCCACAAGTCACTGTAGATCAGCTGGCCTTGGACTTGGACTCACAGTGATCTTTCTGCCTCTGTGGCTAGCTCACCCACCTACTGCTGGGATTACAGCCCACACCACCAGGTCCTGGAACTTGTGGCTACTGATCATTGTTTGGGGGGGGGGTCAGCAGAAGTGTTTCCTTTTACATCTACATTTAACAGAACACTCAGCACCCTTCTGTCAATTCTCTGTACAATTTCCATTTCACAATGGAAAACTGCCCATAGGGGAAGTTGGTGATGCCCAGGGCTGTGCTGTTTGCATTATGACTGTACAGCCTAGTCAAACCACTATGAGATTTCTCTTCCCCTTTTTCCTCCAGGAAGCCAATTCAAAGTCTCTAAGGCCCAGGAATGGCCATAGGAAGAATTCCCATCTTTGCCTCTGCTCCTACGCCCAGGCCCCACTGCCTTCAAGCAGCCGGCCCTGCCCACCAGGGAGTTCTTCCAGCACAAAGGGCCTTCCTTAGGTCAGGTGTTCTCAGGTGACTGCATTCCAATTTTAGTATATGTGCTGCCAAAGCACAAAATGTGTGCCCAGGCTGGCCTTGAACTCCCAATCCTCAACCTTTTTAGCAATTTTCTTGTTGGCAGGTGACACCATTCCAGACCAGCATGGGGCCATCTCCAGGAACCTACTCAGCAGCACACACTAGGGGCATGGCAGCTGTGGTAGTTTGAATGTATGTACCCCCAAGACCTCAGGTATTATTTTAAAAATATTTTTCTCTTTGCAAGCCAAAAGAGATAGAAGAGAATAGGCACACCTCCAGCCGCTGCAAACAAATTTCAGATGCACTCACCACTTTGTGCATCTGGCTTTACATGGGTTCTGGGGAATTGAACTCAGGTCCTTGGGCTTTACAGGCAAATGCCTTGACTGCTGAGTCATCTCTACAGCCCAAAACTCAGAGGTTTTTTTTTTTGTTTTTTAGTTTGTAAGCTTGAAATAAAACCCTTCCTCCACTAACGCCTGAGCTGAGACCTGTCACTGGGACAGAAATGAACCAGGGGAGCCGGGCATGGTGGCGCACGCCTTTAATTCCAGCACTTGGGAGGCAGAGGTAGGAGTATCACCATGAGTTTGAGGCCACCCTGAGACTACATAGTGAATTCCAGGTCAGCCTGGGCTAGAGCGAGACCCTACCTCGAAAAAAAAAAAAAAATGAACCAGGGACCCAGGATGAAGATCTAATTTAGTCTGGAGGTGGGGAAGTTACCTTTATTTCATCAGTTCATGATACCGAGGGTTTATTTTGTTTTGCTTTGTGTTTATTTATTTTTTTTCGAGGTAGTATCTCATTCTAGCTCAGTCTGACCTGGAACTCATAGTCCCAGAGGACAACTTTGAGGTGTCTGTACTCCCTTGTCTTTGAAACAGGGTCTCTTGCTGCTGCAAATGAACTTCCAGACTGCAAAGAACAATGGGGCACTTCTGATTCTCTTTGACCTGCTTTCTTTCCGTGGTCAGAGGTGCACTGGGACCGCAGATGCACTCCGCTTTACCTCCAGCTTTGTGAGGGTTCTTGGGATTGAACCTGGGCTGGCCAGCTTTGCAAGCAAGCACCTTTAACCACAAGTCACCTGCCCTGAGGGTCTTAAGGTCTGGAAAGAAACAAGGAAAACCGACCCACAGTCTGGCCTCAAATTCATGGCAATCCTCCTACCTCTGCCTCCTGAGTGCTGGGATTAAAGGCATGTTCCTCTGTCTTCTAAGCACCTAAGTGACTCTGCTCTTGCTTGAAGTCCAAGTCTACTTCTTCAGGTCTCAGCCCCTTGCTTTGGAGACGCACACCGTCTAACAGTTTTTCCAAGAAAAGAGAACTGAGGGCTGGGGTTGGTTAAAGGTGCTTGCTGGCCTGAGGTCAATTCCACAGCACCCACAGAGCCAGACCAAAGTGGCTCATGACTGGTGTCGTTTGCAGCAGCAGGAGATCCTGGCCTACTCAAGGGTGCGCACACACACACACGCACTTATGCATACATGCATGGGCACACACACACACACACACACACACACACACACACACACACACACACACACACACACACACACACGAGAGAGGTCCGAGAGGCAGTTCCCTGGTCCCTTGCAAGTCTGAAAGGTTTGTATTCTGCCTTTGCTTTTGTTCTTTTGTTTTTTGAGGCGGGGTCTCTCTCTCACCCATCTGACCTGGAATTCACTACGTAGTCTCAGGGTGGCCTTGAACTCAGTGATCCTCCTACCTCTGCCTCCCGAGTGCTGGAGTTAAAGGTGTGCATCACCACGCCCGGCTTGCCTTTGCTTTTTAACTAACACTTGTCTCAAAATGACTGTTTTGCTCACTGTTATGTTTGGCTGGTTTCCTGTTTTTAGACAGGGTCTCATGTAGCCTAGGCTGACCTCAAACTCCTATGCAGCCAAGGATGACTTTGAACTTCTGGCATTACAGGTAGTAGGCTACCATGCCCAGAAGTCTATTGACCTCTACTGCTGCTGCTAAAATCCAACGCTCTTCTCATTATTAAATTGGCCTGTGTTTGCTCTATTCTTTTTCTAGAAGCTTCCAAACTATTCTCTCTGGTGTCTGAAATTGCAGGTGATAGACTTTCAGGTAACCTTTTATTCATTCTTGGACTGTGTCCCATCCTCGCCCCCATCCACCAGTGGACACAAGGTTCTTCATTCCAGTGACTTGCCTGTCCTAACTGCTCCAATGAATGCCAGCTTGCCCCCTCTTGGTTGGAGGCTTACCCCAGCAACTCAGCCAGTCCTGGGGTGCAGAGTGGGGTGGCAGGGCAGCATGCCAACAAACAGAAAAACATCTGATCCTACATGTTCTCACTCACAAATAGCTTTGAGTTCAATCTCAGTTCTTTATACTATTCATTCATTCCCAGCAATGTAATGGAGAAGCTTCAGTCCCCAGCCAGTCCCAACACACCTTCGCATTTAGAATACCTAAATTCTTGTCATATAAATTTAAAGATTTAAAATTAATGACCACTAGAGGGTAAGGTTTAGTGGGAGACTTTATTAGATTATAAGATTAAGAGGAGGAGAGGAGAAAGTCAAGACAGTTTAAAAGGGGTCCCGCCTGGTCTCAGCCTCGTGGCTGACTAGGGGGAGCCTTACCAAAAGCCTGGAGGTTTAGGAGTCTCTCTGCTGACCGGCCATGAGGGAAGGGGAGAGCCCTTTGTCTCTTTCAGGTGGGTAGATCTTCTGGCCCAGGTCTGCCTTTGACCAATCATTTTCAGGATTAGGTTTGAGTTCTGCTAAGAAGACACCTCTCACTCAAGGGGAGAGGGTCAGGTAAGGCAAGAGATAAGTGGAGACTGTAAACAAGTCCAAGGATACTTTTGGTCACCTTTGGGTCCCAGTCACCCTAACCTGTGTCACGGGAACATGTACACACAAAAAATATATATTAAACAAAATCGAAATGTGGATGCATTTGTAGAGTCCTGTTCTGCAGCCCTAAGAAAGGCCTCAAAATGGATATGTGGTCAACTCTTGGTCCTGCTGCCTTCACTTCCTGAGTGCTAAAACCACAGCCCGACACCATCATGACTGGTTCCCAAAGCACTCACTGGGCACCAAATCCAATCCAGTTACACACACACACACACACACACACACACACACACACACACACACACACTGTTGTTGTTGTTTTGGAGATAGGATCTCACTCTAGCCCAGACTGACCTGGACTCATTCTGTAGTCTCATGGTGACCTGAAACCCACAGTGATCCTCCTGCCTCAGCTGCCCAAATGCTGGGATTAAGGACGTGCACCACCACACCACAGCATGTTGTCTTTTGAGGTAGGAGCTCACTCTAGCCCAGGCTGACCTGGAACTTTCAGGGTTTGGCAACATTTAGACGGCATCCATCACTCCAAGATTCTACAGAGTGTTCCCTTTGTTTCATTATTTTACTGCTATTTAAATGTTTAAATGTGGGCTGGAGAGATGGCCCAGCAGTTAAGGCGCTTGCCTCCAGTGCCTAAGACCCGGGTTCCATTCCCCAGTACCCACATAAGCCAGACACATAAGGTGGCGCATGTGTCTGAGGTCGTTTACAGTGGCTGGAGGCCCCGGCGCTCGCGCTCTCTCTCTCTCTCTCTCTTTCTCTCTCTCTCTCTCTCTCTCTCTGTATAAATAAATAAAATATATTTAAAAAGTGGAATTCTGTTTTTTAAAAAATAAATAAAATAAATGTTTAAATGTTAACATTGTTCCGGTGGCTCACTCTGTTGAGAAACATCAGAATGAAAGATCCAGCCAGCCTCCCTCTGGCCCTGTGCTCCCCAGAGGGCCCTTGGAGGAGCCTTGTGGGGACAATGTTCTCACTTACCTGCCTGAAACTAGATCGGAGCTGGAGTTGGTTTTGGTACCCTGCCGGCCCTTGGACTCCTCGGGGAATCTCGGGAGCTGAAGGTAAGCAGGACTGGGCACAAGCCCCAGCACCCAACCCTTTCAGGTTGAAACCTCATCACTGAGGCGTGAAGGATGGACAAGGGATACCAGCTAGGTCGTCCCAACACAACCTCTTTTTCCAACGTCTTTTCTTGGGCACACTCACCACCAAATCACTTCATCTCTCCTAAATAAATGTAGTAGGGGCTGCAGAGATGGCTCAGCTGTTAAATGCACTTGCTTGCAAAGCCTGCTGCCACCTGGCCCCAGGGGGTTCAATTCCCCAGTAATGCAAAGCTAGATCCACAAAGTGGCACAT
>PVHP010049013.1:0-12318 GCA_004024765.1 Zapus hudsonius
CCAGCCACTGCAAATGAACTTCAGACACATGTGCCCTCTTGTGCTTCTGGCTTTATATGGGCAGAGGGGAATTGAATTTGGGTCCTTCTGCATTGCAGGCAATCACCTTAACAACTAAGCCATCTCTTCAGCCCCTGAGAAATTATTCTTGAAGTTAGGCTTCCTCCCATTCTGTTCATGGCCTCTCATACCAGGTGGTGCCCTCAGCTTCCTCAGTAGCTTACTGTATAAAAGCTAGGGTTTTATGGTGTCAATTCATTATTAGTTTAGTTTACTATATGATTCCCCCCACCTTCCCATTACCCCTACCCTCCCATCACCCTCCCAAATTCATTCTATTCCTTTTTACAGTCTATCTATTCACTGATGGATTTCTTTAATGTTATGGTTTAACATGGTTAGGAACCACATATGAGGGAAAATACACCATGCCTGTCTTTCTGCCCTTGTGTGTGGTCACTAAGAATGATCTGCTCCAAGTCCAACCATTTTTCTTTCAATTTCATTATGTCATTTTTCCTTTCTGCTGCTTAGAATTCCATAGTGTATATGTACCACAACTTTGATATCCATTCGTCCAGTGATGGGCATTTGGGTTGATTCCAATATCTCGCTATTATGAATTGAGCTGCTATAAACAAGGTTGAACAAATGTCTCTGTACTTCGGAGAGAAAACTTGGGGGTAGATGCCCAGTAGAGGGATAGCTGGGTCCACTGGTAGCTATATCCATCCTGTTCAGGAGCTTCCACACTACTTTCCATAGTGGTTGTACAAGTTTGCATTCCTACCAGCAATGAATGAGGGTCCCTTTTTCCCCACATCCTCATCAGCATATATTGTTTTGTAGATTTTTTTAATGATTGCCATTCTGACTGGAGTTAGATGGAATCGCATTGTTGTTTTGATTTGCATTTCTCTGATGACTAATGACATTGAACATTTTCTCAAATGGGAGTTGGCCACTTATATTTCTTCCTCTGTGAATTCCCTGTTGAGTTCCATTCCCCATTTTGTAAAAGGGATGTTTGATAGTTTTTTATTTAATTTTTTGAGTTCTTTGTACATTCTAGATATTAGACCTCTATCTGTATTGTAGCTGGCAAAAATTAACTCCCAGTTTGATGGTGGTCTATTAGCTTTGAGTATGGTACGTTTGTACATAAACTTTTTAGCTTGATGAGATCCCATTGGTTAAGTGATTGTTGCACTTCTCGGGCTATTGGAGGTTTGTTCAGGAAGTTTTTCCCTATTCCTATCTTGTAGAGAGTTCCCCCATTTTTTTCTTCCAAGGTTTTCAGAGTTTCAGGTCTAATATTGAGGTCTTTGATCTATTTGGAGTTGATTTTTGTGCATGGTGAGAGGAGAGGGTCTAGTTTTATTTTCTTGCAAGTGTTTATCCAAATTGTCCAGCACCATTTGTTAAAGAAAAGATGCTATCTTTATGCCAGTTAACATTGTTGGCATCCTTGTTGACTATTAAGTAACTATAGTTGGTTGAGCTTAGGGCAGGGTCTTCAATTCTGTTCCATTGGTCTATCTGTCTATTTTTGTGCCAGTACCATGCTGTTTTTGTTATAATGGCTTTGTAGTATATCTTTGGTCAGGTATGGTGATACCACCTCATGTGCTTCTTTTACTAAGGATGGCTTTGGATATCCGAGGCCTTTTGCCATTCCAAATAAATTTGGAGATTATTTTTTCTTTGTCTGCAAAGAATGAAGCTGGTGTTTTTATTGGTATTGCATCAAATCTATATATATATATATATAGCTTTTTTGTCATTTCACAAAATTAATTCTACCTATCCAGGAACATGGGAGATCTTTCTATCTCTTCACATCACCCTCAATTTCCATCTTGAGCATTTTTATGTTTTCATTATACAAGTCTTTCACCTCCTTGGTTAGTGTTATTCTAAGGTATTTGATTTTATTTGTGGCTATTGAAAATGGGACTGTTTCACTGATTGCTTTTTCTGTATGCATATCACTTGCATATAGGAAGGCTACTGATTTGTGTGTGTTAATTTTGTATCCTGCCACTCTGTTGAAGGATTTTTATCACCTTCAGGAGTTTACTGACACTATTCTTTGGGTCCGTTATGTATAGGATCATGTCATCTGTGAAAAGGGATAGTTTCACTTCTTCCTTCCCAATTTGTATACCTTTTATGTCTTTCTCCTGTCTTATTGCATTGGCTAGAAATTCTAGGTCTATGTTGAAGAGCAGTGGTGAGAGTGGGCACCCCTGTCTTGTTCCTGAATTTAGTGGGAACTCCTTGAGTCTTTCCCCATTGAGTATTATATGGGCTTTAGGAGTTTTGTATATGGCCTTAATTATATTGAGGTATAGGCCCTCTATTCCAAGTACTTCAAGTGTTTTGATCATGAAGTGTTGTTGGATTTTGTCAAAGGCTTTCTCTGCATTAATTGAGTTGACCATTTTTTTTTGTGGTTAAATTTATTAATGTGGTGGATTATGTTGATTGATTTCCAAATGTTGAGTATTTTGAGGTTACTTACAGAGTAGTGTGGTGGTGGGGGTTGCTTACTGGAGCACTCAAAGGCATCACCATAAAGCCTACCCCAGCATAGGTGCCAACTCAAGGAAGTTGTGTCTCTGGAGTTCACTGCATGACTTGCAGGCTGCTTGGCAGGGCAGGTGGGATTCTCCAGCACACTGCAGCACTTGTAGACAGCTTGGCTGCTTAGAGTCTTTCCCCAAGAAATTATTTCCCCCTTTTTTTCTTTCCCTCTTTTATTACGTTAGGGAGGTGTCTTTTTAGTTTTAGCTCTCCCATACTTATAGACCTCTTGATTCCCTCCTCTCCTCAGGAGGGAATGTTTCAATTCAGAGGAATTTGCTATATAAAAAACCTCTGATACTAGAGTCCTTTCCAGAAAGTCATTACTTATGCTTGTATCTTTAAGTCATTTACATGTTTTTCTCTTGCAGTTTTAAGGTTTCTGGTAGTACATTCATAGCTTCCATTCATCTTGAATTGATTTTTGGGCAGGGTGAGAGATATGAATCTAATTTCTTCTACAGGTTGAAATCCAGTTTTCTCAGAACCATTTATTGAAGAGACTGACTTTTATTCAGTGCATTTTTGGTTCATGCTGTGTGTGTATGTTTGGTGTAGTGTGTGTGATATATGCTCTTGTGTGTATCAGATGTGCACATCCTGTGTGCACTTGTGTGGAGACCAGAGGAGACTATCAGGTGTCCTCCTCTATTGCTCTAACACTTGATTCCTTGAAATAGTCTTTCAATGAACCTTGAGGTGCCACTTAAAAATATTTATTTATTTATTTGTTTGAGAAAGACAGTGAGAGAGGGGAGAGAATGGGTGGGCTTTTTGATGCTGCAAACAAACTCCAGATGCACATAATCATCTGGAGATGCCATTTTTGATCAGACTGGCTGACCAGTGAGTCCCAGTAATTGTCCTTTCTTTCCACCCCCACCCCAGTAAACTGGGGTCATAGGCACGTTTGGTCACACCCACCTTTATAAAACTTATTAATTTGTGTGTGTATATGTATGCATGTATGGGCAGGATCAGAACTGTGGTCCTCACACTTGCATGGAAGGCACTTTATCCACTGAGCCATTTCCTTAGCTCTGACTTAATTTTCTCACCAGGTGTCTAAGTATAGATTGGGGACATTGAGTGAAAGTGATTGAATTCAGGGTTTTACAATTCTGTTTGTTGTTCAGATTGTTATGATCTGGATTGAGCTATCTTCAAGTGTGATTACTCTTTGCTTTGACCAAATATATTGTTGAACCTCACTATTCAGTTTTCCATTGTTATAGTATGCTTAAATTATAAAATTTCAATTTTTCTTTTTTATAATTCATATTGTTGATAGACTTTCAGGTGCATAACCTGCAGCCTTATATTCCCTGTATTCCACAAGAAATTGGGAAACAGAAATTGGTAAGGTAAAATGGATTTACTTGCAGTTTGACCAAACAAGGAAGAATAAGTACATAATTTCTCTCCACTGTACTTGAAGTATTTCTTTTTTTTGAGGTAAGGTCTCAGTCTAGCCCAGGCTGAACTAGCACCCACTCTGTAGTCCCAGGCTGGTCTCAAACTCATTGTGATCCTCCTACCTCTGCTTCCCAAGTGCTGGGATTAAAGGCATGCACCATCACATCTAGTGACATATTCTTACAATTTATAGAACATCATGAGACAATGGGCAGAAGATATGTAGATTTAGATCTATGACAAGTTGAACAATCTTTTCCTTAGCACAGAAGGTGACTTGCCTCTGTGTATAGCAGGCTGCCTCCATTCTCAGTCTGGAGGGCCTTTTTTATTTTTAAAAGTTTTGCTATTACATGATACTTTTATTCAAGTCATGGCATGAGAAAAATGAGGTAGACATTCTTTCTCAAAGGTCCTACCTTTTTTCTTTCTTGATTTTTAAAATTTATTTTTAAGTTAACAGTGCATTTGAAGTTAACATATTGCATTATGGTGTTTTTATACATCTATATACATACATACATACATATATATATATATATATATACACACACACATATATATATATACACACACACATATATATATATATATATATTTTTCTTGTCATATACTCCATCCCCCCTGCTTTCCTCTTGCTGGTCCCCTTCCCCACTCCATATAACCCACCTCTTCTACTTTCATGTCATATACATTCCATTACTATTTCTTTTTTTACTCCTTTCCTCCCCATTAAGATCTCTTCCCTCTTGCTCCCCTCTCACAATCCCTTTGCTACTTTCAAGACACACACGACACTTGTGCTCCTACACACACAAATTTGAATCTAGAATCTACATATGAGAAAAATATATAGATTTTGTTTTTAATGGTCTGGCATATTTCACTTAACATAATGATTTCCAGTTACATTCAGTTTCTTGCAAATGGTATGATTTTATTTTTATTTGTGGCTTAATAAGTTTCATTTCTGTATATGTACACTATTTTCTTTATCTGTTGATTGACAAGTAGGTTGATTAAATTTCTTAACTATTGTGAACAACGGATGTGCAGGCATCTCTGTGATATTTTGACTTAGAGTCCTTTGGGTATATACTCAGGAATAGTATAGTTAAGTCATATGATAATATTGTTTTTATTTTTTGTCAATTTCATGCATATTTCTAAGTAGTATGTTCATTCATTCCCTCATTACTCTCATTCCACTCCCTTTACTTCTAAACACCTTCTTCTTCTCAACTAGTTTCCTTTCTACATTTCTTTTTAAATGACCCACTGAGTTTAACTAAGGGTGCTTGCCTGAGGTTGGGTGGGAGGTTACTTACTGGAGCAAGGACAACTACCATTACCTAAACCACTGCAGAACATGAGTCTCCCTCCTCCAGCAACTATTACTTACCAGTAGCTCCTCAGAGTGGGTTGGGTCCCCATGCGCCCCTCACCCATCCATGAATGGACATTAATAGGCTCACTCTTGTGTAGGAAGCCACAGTCGTGGTGAGTTCATGAGTATAACGACCATGTTGCACTCCTCTCCTTCAGTCAGCTGTTATATTCTTTCTACCCCACTCTTCTCCAATGTTCACTGAACCTTGGTGGGAATGATATAGATTTCTATTGCATACAATAGTCACTCATTCTCATCACTTTGGCCAGATATGTGTCTGTATTATCCTCTGCCCACTGTCAAAAGAAGTTTCTCTGATCAAAGCTGAGAGTAGCAGTAATTTGTAAGCATAAACATAAATATTTAGAAGGCAGTTTGACAACATGTCCATTAATCACAACAGTAATAGTTTCCCCACTAGGGCCTATAACCTTTCTAGCCATGCGCTTTTGACCCAGTTTATAGTACCTAGCATCAAGCATCAATTTCCTCCTGTGGAGTGGTCCTCAAATTCAACCTGAAAAAAGTTGGTTAACCCTAAAACAGTTGCAATAATCATGCCATCATTGCACTAGTGGAGTCATCATGCCTGGCTGGTCAGTTATGGAGCATGCAGGGTCCATAGCTAGGTAAGACTGTTGAGTTTTCTCCCTCAGCAACATCCGCTAGTCAGCACAGAGGGTGCTTCCAGCTAAGCCCCAGTTTGATTTCCTTATATCCTGCAATCCAAGTCTATGGTATATTCAGCAATATGGACTTATCTGATTTTGGTGGGCAACAAAGAACAATGGCAAAAGCCTATGTTGTTGTATGGGCCTCTGAGGCCTCTATGTCATACAACTCATAGGGAGGTTTCTCACTCATGGCACTAGGCATTTTGATTAATACCTGATGGCTTCTTTTGACAGCATCATCTCCCCATATAGTATACCTCGATAAAAACTTTAAAAATATTTTAAATTACTAACTACTAGGTTTCTATATCACTTTTCTACATATTATTAGTTTTGGCCAACCCTCTTCCTCAACCTTTTCTTTCCCCCAACCCAGCCCATATCCTTTCTTAAATCATGCCCCTCCACTATTACCATTCTCTACTTCCATAACACATGTTTTTTGCTATCCTCCCCTTAAAACCTCTTTTGCTTTACTGCTCTTCAAGAGCTCTTTATATAGCTTCCTGGCCATTACAGACACACACTATAATTTCAGCACACAAATCTAAAAATATGGGCTGGAAAGATGGCTCAGCAGTTCAAGCATTTTCTTGAAAAGCCTGATGGCTTGGATTTGATTCCCTAGTACCCACATCAAGCCAGATGTACAAGGTGGCACATGCATCTGGAGTTTGTTTGCAGTGGCAAAGGGCCTGGCACATCCTCTCTCTCTCTCTCTCTCTCTCTCTCTCTCTCTCTCTCTCTCTCTCTCTCTCTCTCTGTGTGTGTGTGTGTCTCTCTGCTTGCAAATACATAAATAAAAATATGAAGCTAGGATCTACATTATGAGAGTGAACATATGACATTTGTTTTTCTGTGCCTGGGTTACCTCACTCAAAGTAATATTTTCCAGTTCCATTCACTTTTATACAAATTTTATTTTTCTTTACACCTGAATAATTCCATTGTATATATGTATCACATTTTCATTATCCATTCATCATTTGATGGCCATCTAGTCTGATTCCATTTCTTCGTTATTGTAACTAGAGCAGCAATAAACAGGAATGAACAAGTATCTCTTTAGCAGAATATAAAGTCCTTAGGGTATATGTGCAGGAGTGTTATAGCTGGGTCATATGTTCTATTTTTATTTTTTAGAAGCTTCTACACTGATTTCTGTAAAAGCTGCCCCAGTTTATACTCCCTCTAACTGTGAATCAGGGTTCTTCTTTCCTTGCATTCTCACCAGCATTTGCTGGCATTTGTTTTCTTGATGATAAGCATTCTGGCTAGTCTTACTGGGGTAAGATAGAATCTCAAAAAAAAGTTTTAATTTCCCTGATTGTTATGGATGTTGAACATTTTAAAAATATTTGTTAGCTCTTTTTATTTCTTCTTTTGAGAACTGTGTCTTTAATTTCATAGCCCATCTTCCTTTTTTGTTTTCTTAATCTTTAGTTGTTTGAATTCTTTGTGTATTATAGATATTAATCCTCTTAGATTGACAGTGTTATTTGCTGTATGAAAGCTTTAAAATTTTGTGAAGTCCCAATTGTTGCTCTTATTTTCTAAACTATGGGAGTCCTATTCAAAAAATTCATACATATGCGCCTATCTCTTGAAGTATAATACTTATTTTTCCTTTAGCAGTTTCAGACTTTAAGGTCTTGCTTTGAGGCTCTTGATCCATTTGGAGTTGATTTTCACGCTGTTTGAGAAATACGTATCTAGTTTTGTTTTCATACATGTAGATAACCACTTTTACATGCATCATTTGTTAAAGATGCTGTCTTTTCTCTATTGTGTACTTTTATCATATTTATAAAAAAATCAGATGGCTGTAAATTGGATGGACTTATATTTTTCTCTATTCTATTCCTCATTGTTCAAGTAGGTCTCATTTTGTTTGTTTGTTTCCAATACCATGCAGTTCTTATTACTATGGCTCTGCAGTATAACTTGTAATCAGATATGGTTATACCTCTAGCAGTATTGTTTACTCAGGATTGCTTTGGCTATCTGGGGTCTTTTATGTTTTAATATGAATCTGAGGATTTTTTTTATTTTTGTGCAGAATGATGCCAAAAAATTTGACTGGGATTGTATTGAAACTGTAGATTGCTTTTGGTAGAATGGCCATTTCCACAATATTAATTCCATTTTGTTCCTGAGCATAGAAGGTCTTTCCAGCTTATATTATCTTCCTCCATTTCTTTCTTCAATGTTTTAAAATCTTCATTGTAGAAGTCTTTTACTTCCTTGGTTAGGTTTATTCTAAGGTATTTTATTATTTTTCAAGGCTTTTTGTGAGTGAGTTTGTCACCACAATTTCTTTCTCAGTATGTTGTTCTTGGCTATATAAGAAGGCTATTGATTGCTGTAAATTAATTTTTATTGTACAATTTTTCTGAAATTATATTTCAGTGCTATATAGAATTAAATCATCTATAGATAAAGATACTTTGGCTTCTTCTTTTCCATTTGTATCATTTTTTTCTGTTCTTGCCTTATTGCTCTAGGTAAGTTGTTAAGTACTATGTTACATAGTAATTGAGAGAGTGAACACTCTTATATTTTTCTTGATCACAGAATATTTTTGGGTTTTCTCCATTTAGTCTGATGTTGGATATAGGTTTTTCACATATAGCCTTTATCATATTGAGACATGTTCCCTCCATCCCTAGTCTCCAGAAGGATTTTATTATTGAGACTAGCAGTGAGAGTTGCACCCATATCATGTCTGCCATTTCTTCTGTAATGTTTCCTGGGACCTGGCAGGCATTAGAGATGACTCATCATCTTGTGCTCTTTTCTTGTAGTACTGATGGGTCTTGGGTCTTCTTGGTATTCACTGCCATTTGTATAGCCATTTGTATAAAGCAGATTTTCTAGCCAAGAGTGAGAACCACATGGATCAAAGGGCATTTAAAAAAGACATTTACAATACTTTTTGACAGGAATAATCTCTCTTTTTAGCCAAAGGACAGTGGGAGCTTTCCTTCAGGGTCTGTGACCTTCCAAACCATAGGATTCTGATTTGCCCCTCAGTATCAGGTATGAATTCTCTTTCATTGAGTTGGCCACATATCTAATCAGAGAGCAGTTGATTAACCTCATTATCTGTGTACCACTATTGCACTGGTGTGCACATCTTGCCTGGCTGGTTGATTTTGTAGCTTGCAATCCTTTGCTTTCTCACGCTGTTAGTACCTTTATTCCCCAGCAGCTCTCTTAACACTTCCCAGCATTATGAGAGCTAGGTAGCAGGAAGCTGGCTTCCATCTTAATTCAGGCTTGATCTCTCAATGTCCTGTGACTGCAGCCTGTATCTCAGCAATAGGGCCTTGGCATTTAGTTCTGGTGGGTAACCAAATGCTTTGTCAATGACCTGCATTTTTGGGGGTTGTCTCATGGGCCTTCCTGACCAACAGCTCACTGTGGGGGGAATAACATAATTCTGTTACAGGGATTTACCTGCAACAGCCTATGGTTTTAGGGTAAGGTTTCTCCATTCTTGCAGGATGCTTCTGCCAAACTACATCACTACCTCAATCTCTCTCTCTCTCTCTCTCTCTCTCTCATTTTTACTTATTTATTTATGATACAGAGAGAGGAGAGGAACAGAGAGGATGAATATACCAAGGCATCCTGCCCCTGCAGACTCCAGATGTGTGTGCAGATTTGATCGTTTGGCTTTGCATGAGTACTAGGGAATCAAACCTGGGTCATCAGGCTTTGCAAGCAAGTGCCTTTAAATACTGAGTAATCTCTTCAGCCCTGTTGTAATTTTTAAAAATATTTTAAATATTTTATTTATTTATTTGTGAGGCGAGAGATACAGAGAGAGAGAGAGAAAGGGAGAGGGAGGGAGGGAGAGAGAGAGAGAGAGAGAGAGAGAGAGAGAGAATGGGCATGCTAGCACCACCTGCTAATGCAAAAGACTTCCAGATGCATATGTCACTCTGTGCATCTGACTTTATGTGGGTACTAGGGAATCATACACAGGCTACCAGGCTTTGCAAGGAAGTGCCTTTAACTGCTGAGCCATCTCTCCAGCTCTCTGTTGTAGTTTTGATTATTGTTTATTCCCTCATGTGCCTTCTTAAGTATGTTTATTCTTTTCTTCAGTGCAATTATTCTATCCAGTAGTCTCTGTAGGGCTGGCTTAGTGTTTATGTATTCATAAAGCTAGCTTTTTTTTTTTTCGAGGTAGGGTCTCACACTAGCCCAGGCAGACCCGGAAAAAGGTATCTTTTATCATGTCAAGTTTTTCTGTAACATTCTATTATGATGGATAATTTTGCTGTGTATAGTAGCTTGGGTTGGCAGATGTGGTCGTTCAAAATTTGGAATATTCCATTTCAAGCCCTTCTAGCTTTTAAAGTTTCCATTAAAAAATCAGATATAATTCTGATGGGCTTGCATTTGTAAGTGATGAGGTGTTTTACTTTTGCAGCTTTTAGTACTCTGTTTCTGTGTTTAGTGTTTTAATTATAATGTGATGTGGGGCATTTCTTCGCTGGTACTATTTGGTGGTCTGTGTGCCTCCTGTTACCTGGATGGGCCTCTCTTTTTTAAGAGTTGGACAATTTTCTTGTATAGTTTTTTTTTGAAGATATTCTTTATGTCCTTGGCATTATTTCTTTTCCTTCTTGTATGTCCATGATCCAAATGTTTGTTCTTTTTAAGGTGTCCCACATTTCCCTCATATTCTTTTTGTATGGGGGTGGTAGTTTGAATATAGGGTCCCTTAGACTTGGGGTGTTTTATTAAAATTGAGTTTGAAGCTTCAGCCCCTAGCAGGTAGACTCCTGCTACAGGGGGGCATTGGCAATGGGGCAGGTCTGAATTTCAGTCCAATGGTATGTAGAGAGGTCTGAGCTCTGGCAATCCTGCTAGCTGCAGGTTTGTTCTTGCTACTTTTTGATGTTTGCTGGCTAGTTGTGGTTTTTCTCTCTATGCTTGTATTTATGAATGGGAGCCAGCTTCTTCCACCATTGATGGAACTTCCCTGGATTTGTAAGCTTGAAATAAATCCCTTCCTCCCATAAATGGTGTCTAGTTTGGATGCTCATCCCAGCAATGTAAAACTATCTACTACAATGGTTTTTTTTAAGTTGTCATTAATTTTGGCCTTCTGATTTATTTACTCTGTCTTGTCCTCAAGCCCTGATAGTCTGTCCTCCACATTATCAATTCTGTTGGTGAGGCTTTCTTGGGACCCTTTTAAATGAGGTATTTCATATTTCTTTCTCTATTTCTTTCTTTATTTTGAGTTTTTAAATATATTTATTATGAATAAGTATATACATTGTATGAACAAATCTTGTGAATGTGTCCCCGTTTCCCTCTTCTTTGTCCCCTACCCACTGGGGTCCTTCCTTGGTGTGCATACTTTATCTGTCCATAGCTTAGGGGGTTATGAACTGCACCAGAGGTAGCCAGTTTTCCTTTCTTTTTTTCTTCCCCCTTTGTGTAGTGATGTTGAGGGGGGCAATGTCTCTGGATATTCTCTCCCACCATGACTCTTTCAATATTTCTGCCCCCTCTTCCACTTAGTTCCCTCAGTCATAGTGGGTGAGTGTTGTCTGCTTCATTGTTGAGATCTTAAGCGTCTCTGAATTTTTGCCCTGGGTTGGTTATCGTTGGTTCATTTTTGTTTTTTTTATTAGGTTTTTCTTCAGTATTTTCATATCTTTATTGAATTTAATTTTCATTTCTTGGTTTGACTTTCTTATTGTCTCTTTGCATTTATTCTGGTATTTGATCATGTCCTCATTGAGTTCATTCTACTGTCCATTGAGATTTTTTGCTGTTGATTCCTGTTTCATTCATTTGTATTTTGAAGTCTTTTTTATTCTCTTCCATTTTGTTTAGCTGTTTGTTAAGAACCTCATTAAGTTTGTTGAATATGCTTATTGTAATTGTATTTTAAAATTTGATATCTGGAGTTTCCTGTAAGTAGTTTTCTTTTTTTTTTAAATTTTTTTATTGTCCATAATGAGTTACAACATTTAGTGGGCAAACAATGAGTTGTTATCTCCAATTCCCCACTGCCCTCCCCTCCGCCCTCAACTGGATAACCTCCTCCATGGGTCGTCTGGATCAGTCCTTGTGACAGGGGACCATGGATAGACTAGTATTCAGCCAGGTTCTCCTGTCCGTACCTCTGGATAGTCTCCCCCACCACGGCTCTCACAATCTTTCTGCCCCCTCTTCCGCATAGTTCCCTGAGTCGTGGTGGATGAGTAATAAGTTTGCTTTAAG
>PVHP010049014.1:0-12297 GCA_004024765.1 Zapus hudsonius
TGATATTCCTCAGTGGAAATAGCACTCCTGGTTCAAGAGCCAAAATCATAATATATTTGTTGTATTTAAAGTTCTTATTAAGTTCTGGAACAGAGTAACAGGGGTGCATGGAGCCCAGGCTGAGGATTCTGATGACATTCCAATGGTCTCACAATGCTGAAGCTACTGTTTGATCCACAGATGAGTGTGGTTCTACTGCTACATAAGCTAGGACCCTTCTCTAGGTCAAGAATCTGTGAACATATATTTAATATTTAATAAATTCCTTTGGTACATATTACCAGAGTTGGTTTTTGTTGTTTGCAACCAAAGAACTCTATTTTTGTGGCATAAAGATACTTTCTTGGAGTCTAGAGAGAAGTTCAGTAGATCATGAGGACCGCAGGGCTTTTTGTTTTCTTTTCTTTTTGAGACAGGATTTTATGGAGCCCAGCTTGACCTTGAATTCGCTATGTGTCTGAGGATGATATGAAACTAATCTTCCTTTTTTCTTTCTTTTAGGACCAGAGTTTGAATCTCCAGCATGTGCAAAAATGTCGGGTGGGTATGGCAGCCTGCTTGTCTTCCCATCACTAGGGAGTTTGAGATTGTGGAACCCCAGGACAAGCTGGTCAGATAGATTAGTTGAATCTGCAAGCCCTATATTCAGGTGAGATAGGCTGCCTCAGCAAAAACACTGCGAGCTTCAGGTTCAGGTGAGAGACCCCACCTTGGTAAATAAGCTTGAGGGTGATTTAGGAAGAAAGCCTATGTCAACCACTAGTTTTCACACATGTGTGCATACACAGGCACCCACATATATGCAAATACACACACATCCATGAAAAAAATAGGTAGACCTGAACCTATCTACCTTTGTGTTTTTCTGGCCTCACTCATGAAGACAGAAGATTTCTTATCCACCACCACCATCTTGCTGTCTTACCATGGGTTTATAAATTTCATATTCTCTGCTTGGAAAGTTTTCCGTTTTCATCTCTAATGCTCAAACAGTAGCTCTCTTTTATCCTATCCTTCCTGTTTGCTCCTTACTTGAATCCATCACCACATTACAATTATTTACTTATAGCTGCTCTCCTCTGAGTGACAGAACAGTACTGTTCATTATCACATGTCCTAACATATAGTAGTGGCATTCTCATGTAATAATACGCAAAAGCTCTGAGCCAGAGAGACTATTCCTGGCTCCCACCTGCTTCCTTCCCTGGAGAATTGCCCTCCTGGCTGTAGAAGTAGTCAGGGCTCTAAGGCCACTTGCATCAATGCAGAACCGACTCTGTTGACAATTACTTGATGATCTGCAGATACTCATAGCATTGTGCTGAAGCTGGACTCCACTGAAGTCCCCTCCTTTTTTCCCTCCTTCCTGACCTTGTCCTGGTTTCTCCTCCTTTTCTACCACAAGCCCTGCTGGTAAATATACACACCCAAATCCCATCTCAGAATGTCTTTGTGGGAAAACCAAACATGTGGAATATACTGAGACATTTTCAACATCTTTTCTGTCATAATTCAGACTGCTAGGAAGAATTCAGAGCACTTCATCAGAGAAAATTCCCAGAGCAAATTATTTAAGATGACACAGTAGAAAAAAGCTGAAAAGCTGATATACCAAAATCCTTTGAAATCACAAAAAGGAAATCTTAAATGGAACAAGAAGCCTCTAAGGGCAACCCTACAATTGTTTTGTGACAAGAACTTGCCTGTAGAAAACTTCTTTCACTAGATTTTAAAGCAAAGTAGTAATAGAAACTTAAAGCAGCTATTCAGCTAATTGGTGCTTTTTGACTGACACAATGTAAAGGCTATTGTATCCAAAGTTTGCTTAATTAAAAAACATGCTTTTAAAACTACAGTCTCATACCTTTGGATTATGCATTGAACAGAGACAAGTTGCTATATAAAAGTAATATACGACAATACTTGCTGTTTTATTTTTGCAAAAGTGTGTTTAAAACTCGATATCTCCATAAAAAATTTGAATAGATTGAATGAAAGAATTATGGAGGCTGGGCATGGTGGCTCACGCCTTTAGTCCCAGCAGAGGTAGGAGGATGGCTGTGAGTTTGAGACCACCCTGAGACTACATAGTGAATTCCAGGTCAGCCTGGGCTAGAACAAGACCCTACCTCAAAAAAGAATTATGGAAATAATACCAAATATTGCAACTAATATTGAGTCAATCCTGACTCATACTCAGTCTTACTTTGAGCCATAATAAATAGCTGAAGTCCACCTAACCACAAAAATGTCACGAAGATGGTAATGATGACCTGGCACAACCTCTAGCTTCTTTAGCCACCTGTGCATGGGAAGCAGCCACACACTGGAAGATGTGGAAATCAGGGTCCAAGAGATTTATTGATTCAGTATTTCTTTTCTTCTTTCTTTTATTGATGGAGCAGATCTCACTTTGTAGCCCAGTGTCGTGGAGGCTGGGATTACAGGTGTATGTAATGCCTCAGCACTCCTTTCTAAAAGTATCAAAGTTAGGCCAACAGACTAGAGACCGATGTTATCAATCCTAGGGATGAATGCACTTATAGTTAGTAAGAGAAAACTGGAGCTGGGAAGTGGATAGAGCTCTGGCTGCTCAAGGCTGAGGACCTGAATTGATACTCCCCAAGCCCCACAAAGAAAGCAGGATGCATGGTAGGCTTCTGTAATCCTACTCTCTGGCAAGATGGGAGGTGGAGCTCTTGGTGATCACAGCACAAAGAACAAGAGTGCTATGAAGAGAAGCCCTGCCTGCCTCAAATGAGGTCGAGTGGCAAGGACAGACCTGAAAGTTGTCCTCTGACCCCCACACGAGCACTGTTATATGTAATCTCTCTCTCTCTCTCTCTCTCTCTCTCTCTCTCTCCACACACACACACACACACAAAGATAATTTTTTATAAAAAAAGAGAAACTAAGACGTGCCACATTCCTTTAGCCACAGATATGAGAGGAGCTAAAAAGGCATTTTGCAACATGACTGAATAGATTTTGATGAAGGCAAATTTTTACCTTTGATTGGCCTGGAAATGGGTCCCCAAACATAGCCAGCATATTACAATGTAAACTAACACACATGAATGAAGTACTTTACAGTCACGAATGCAGGGTAAGCATCTAAAAGAGGTTGGTCCCTCAGAGTAATGAGACTCATTTCATTATATGTGAAATGGTCAAACTGGATCTGTGTGGTGCAAAGTTCATGATTCAGTTAAACCTGTTCTTGGCCAGAGCCAGAGTAAAAAGAGAAAAATATATAATCACCTCTTGTTCTGCCTGTTTCATACCTCATCCTTACCATCTACCTAGAAAGAGAAGCAGAAGAAGAAATGAATCAGCAAGGTGTGGTCTGTACAAAGACCCAAGCTATCATGGGGTTTGGGAGATAGCTCAGTTGGTGAAGTGCTTGCTCTACAAGCAGGAGGATCTGAGGTTGATCTCCAGTACTCATGTAAATATTCTGGGCATGGTGGCATGAGCCTGTAATCCCTGTGCCGGGGAAGAGGAGATAGGAAGATCTCTAAGGCACACTGTTTAGCCTACCTGGTGAGTTACAGACTAATGAAAGACTCTGTCTCAAAATAAAGTTGGTGAATGATATTTGAGAGGAACAATATCTGAGATTGTTTTCTGGCCTCTACATGCGCACACACATACATACAACCACACATAAATGAACATGCACACACACCCCTACGTGCATTCTTTAAAAATAGGTCTAAGCTGTCAGAAAGAAAAAAAACTTTAATTTTAATTAGGATTAGAAAAGTCTTTAAAACTGTAGGTACTTGAGCTAGACTCAGAGATGATAAGGAGATTCAACAGGGAGAAAAATTTCCTAGGATGAGAGTATCATTTATCTATCAAAGATTTCATCCTGTGTTTTCCTTATCTAATTACAGAAAGAAGCTGGGCATGATGGCACACACTTGTAATCCCAGCTCTGGAATTATGGAAGGACAAGGATCCCAGGTTTAATAGCAGCCTGGGCTAAATAGCAAGACACTGCCCCAAAAAAAATTTGGGTTGGAGAGATGGCTCAGCAGTTAAGGTACTTGCCTGCAAAGCCTAAGTACCCAGGTTTGATTCTCCAGTGCCCACGTAAAGCCAGGAGCACAAGGCGGTGCATGTATCTGGAGTTCGTTTGTTTGTAATTGCTGGAGGCCCTGGTAGGCCCATTCTCCTCTCTCTCTCCATACATACATACATACTCACACATACATATAAATACATATATATATATATATATGTGTTTTGTAATATATCTGCCTCTTATAAATAAAATATCACAGAAAGAAAGAAGTACAACAATGAACAACATAATATCCTGATTATCCTCAGAATTTATGAATATCTTCCTGCATGTAGAAGTATCATGAAAGTATCAGAGATATATGTAGTGGGATTCTTCTTTTATTATCCCGTTTGTTTTTTTAAAGTATGGTCTCACTCTAGCCCAGACTGACCTGAAACTCACTCTGTCACCCCAGGCTGGTCTCGAACTCTCCGGGAACCCCCTAAAGGGGTGCACCTCCACACCCAGCTTTGTAGTGGGATTCTTAGAGGAAACAGTAATGTTCCCTAAGCAAATATACATATATTCTCACGCATCCAATAGAAGTTAAAGATCACTTGCCAGAAAATTCTATGTAAAATGTTAATTTCTGTAGTCTTTATGGTAAATGGTGATTAGGAAAATTACAAGCTAGAATTTTGCTCACAGAAGAATTTGACATTCAGAAGCTGTACTGACTGGCTGTCCATATCTCTAAGTAGATAAGTGAGCCTGAGAAAACACACAGCAATACTTACAGCAGTGCTACCTCTACTTTGTAAGAGATGAAAACCCGGAGATTACAGCCTTTGAGACAGGGGAAGAGAGGCGTTTACTTGGATCTAAGCCAGAGTAGCTAGGAAGGAATGAGAGGAATGGAATGGTGCCTGTCAACCTTTAGCTCTCAGGATAAAGTGTGTCTGTACATGACGGGGTTAGAGGTGATTAGGATGATAACAATTTCAGTGTTGGTGCCAGTTAAACCCATAACTGCCTGAGGTAAGTCCTCTTATGGATAATGAGCTTGGGACAGCCCTTTACTGTTCACAAGAAAGGTGGCTGGCATATTTAGTAAGTCTGCTCTTTGAAAGGTTTTCTGTTGGTATTTCCTCAGTACTCAAAATAACAATAGCAATGGGGAAGTTCCTAGGACCTGACTTCTGCTCCCAGACTAATGCTTACTAACTGCAAAGAAAGCTTAGTGCAGCTGACTAGACCTTGCTAGGTTTCGGTTTTCTCCTCTGAAAAATAAAGGTGAATATACTTTAGTTTCCATGGTTGACATCAAGATGAAATGGTATAATTAATGCCTAGCATGGGCATTTAAAACTGTTAGTTTTGAATAGTCCTGGCTTTCAGTCTATTTTCCATCATACACAAAGCAAATACCCATATAGGAAGGAGATATAGAGCTTAAATTTCTCTATTGTGGAAAGGAGAAGAATAAGGCTTCAAAACCAAACCATTTACTGAGCTACTGTGTTCTCTGTGTTTTATCTGGAGCTACAAGACTATTATATTAGCACCGTGGCTGATAACAAGGTTAATCTGTGTCTAAAAGAATGAGGTTATTTCATATTTACTAAGGAAGGACCTTCCAAGAACAGCAAAATAAATCAGAGTATGTACAAGGTTCCATGCATTCAGGCTGTCACAGAGATGATGAATAATTTACCTTTTAGAAATGTTTTGATCAGTAGGTGTGTGCTTCACACTTGTAATCTCATCACTCAAGAGGTTGAGGGAGAAGGATTCTCACAAGTTTAAAGCTAGCCTGGAATACATAGTAAGTTCCAGGCTGTCCTGGCGTGAGACCCTTTCTCAAGAGAAAAAGGGGGGGAAAAAGGAAGGAAGGAAGGAAGGAAGGAAGGAAGGAAGGAAGGAAGGAAGGAAGGAAGGAAGGAAGGAAGGAAGGAAATAAATAAAAGGATAGGAAAGGAGGGAGCAAAGAAGGGACAGAGGAAGGAGGAAGTCTCTTCATTTAAACTATCAGGTGTTCTGGCCTCATCTTCAGCTTGAGAGGAACGTAACACAATATTCAACACATGCCTTGCACCAGGCTGCCTGAATTCAAAACCTAAGTCACTCTTATGTGTTGCCTTGAGAAAGCTGCATAGCTTTTCTCTATCCTTCAACTTCCCACCTTCAAAATGGGGGCAATGTTACCATTTCAGAGAGCTGGGAAAAATAAATGAATTGTTTCATATAAAGTACTTGGAAAGGAGGAATATTCAGCAAATGTCAATTATGACTGTTATAGTAAGAACACAATCTCTGCTTACTATTTTATCTGACCCGTGTGTGTGTGTGTGTGTGTGTGTGTGTGTGTGTGTGTGTGTGTGTGTGTGTTTGTGTGTGTGTGTGTCAGGGAGCTGAATATAATGGAGAAAGATACATTATATGGAATGTACATAGAGATTCATGAAATACCAATTGCTTGCTAAATCCCTGTGATGGTTAGATGTGGAATCACCTAGATGAATGGCTGGTACCACGTCCTGAGTTGGAATCCTAGACTCCATAAATGGGAAAGGAGAAAGCAAGCTGAGCCCCAGCATTTAACACTTTCTGCTTCCTGATTATGGACACAATGTGACCAGCCACATCACACCACCATAACCATGTCTTCCCCAACCATGATGGACTGTATACCCTGCAACCATAAGCCTCTTCTTCCTTAAGTTACCTATCTGGGATTTTGTCTCAATAATGGGAAAAGTAACAAATACAGGTGATTTGTAGAGTTATTACTATGAGAAGCCTCACCATAGGCCTTTGAAACTGGTTGACTGGAGGAATGTGGAAGAGTCTGGAGCAGTGGCTAGAAAAATCCTAGAAGGTTGTAAGCAGACATTAATGGATCATTCTGGTTGGCGTAAACCAGAATATTAGATAGAAAGATGGACAGTGAATACTGTGTTCACAAGGGGAGGAAACAAGTACCCTATAAGAACTGCTATAAGCTTTTTATGTTACATTCTGTCAAAAAAAATCTAGCTGCTTTCTGCCCCTGTCCTGAAAACTCAGTGAGGCTGAATTCAAAAGTAATGGGATAAGTTGAGTAGGAACAGTTTAGACTGACGTGGTGTATTAGTTACTTTTTCTGTTGCTATGACCAAATGCTTGACCAAAAAAAAAAAAAAAAATCAGTTTAAGAGTGGAAGGGGTTATTTTGGCTTACATTTCCAGGGAAAACAGTTCATATGGTGGAAAGGTTTGATGACATGAAGCATTTATTACACTGCAGAGAGCAATGGCTGTTTGTGTTCAGTTCATTTTCTCCTTTTTATTCAGTTGGGAATCCCAACCCATGGAGTGATGTCACCCATATTTAGGGTGATTCTTCCTACCTTGATTAACCTAATCTAGAAACTCCTTCCCAGACACACCCAGAGATTTGTTTCCTAGGTGAGTCTAGATTCTGTCAAGTTGACAATAATAACCATCACACACAGTTATTTTCACTGCCTATTGAAGTTGACAGTGGTAATTTAAAGCAGGAAGAGAGGGGAAGCATACAGCCTGGCGAGGAAATGGATGTGAGTTCAAAGCTGCACACAAGGCAGCTGTAGAGAAAGCAGGTTAGTGTCAGGAGAGGACTCAGTCCTGTGCCAGAACAATAGAAAAGACATCCTGAAGAATAAGGTTCCAACTAACGAAAATGCAAATTCATTCAAAGGAGACAGCATGAACTATGAATGCCACTGAAGAGTGTGAACGTTTTCCAACTTCACCCACCAAGACACACAGAGACCTCGAGAGCAGTGGAACAAGGGAGCAGAATACATCTCAAGCTGGCAGCAGAATTTTGAAGCACTGTCCACATGATGCTGGTGTTGCAGGCATCAAAATGCTAGAGCAGTGGGGTCACGGAGGCCTTCAACAAAGTTCCAGAAAGCCATTGAGGCCAGGCATTGTATGTCAGTGACTATGTCAGATTCCCTGCAAGAAGGCTCTGAGAGACGATTGTGTGAATCTGCAAAGGATCCTGGACTGGATACAAAGAGAGGAAAGGAAAAAGCAAGTTGAGCATTAGTGTTCATCTCTCTGATTCCTGAGTGTGGACATCTTGTGACCTCATGTGACCGGCTCTCCGCCCACCATGAGCCAAAATAAACCCCTCATTCTTTAAGGTGCTTTGACAGGCATTTTGTCAACGCAAAGAGAAAAGTGAGTAATGTATTTCCCAAATAAACAGAATAAGAGAACAGGATACATAGTTTATTGTCTGATCCCAAATAACAGAACAAATATTGTCACTTTCTGTCACATTTAAAACAGCCTTGGTTTCCATGAAATTAGTAAATTGGGGCATACTACCTGCTAACAACTTCAGGTCTTCACTATTCCTGAGTTAACAATTTCCATACTATATCTCCACTTTTCCAATGTTAGTAATCCCCAGGAGGACTCTTAGTCAAAGTGAATAACTGAGCTATTTCACTTACAGCCAATGTCAAGATATGTATCATGAATCTTAATCTAGGCTCATGAAGAAGGAAGAATAATGGTATATTTTATAGATGTGGAATAATGAGGTCTAGCCAAAAGAAAAAGAAATGCTTCTTAACATAGGTTAGGCACATGATTTCAATTAAATATGCCAGTTGATATTCTTTCTAGTGAACTCATAGATGAAAAAATAAGACAAGAGAGAAACAGTTTAAGACTCAGCTGCACAGACCTAAAGCAAGGGAATATTAAAACACCAGTTAACTTCACAATGTTAAACTAAATGTGGAAGAAATGTACAAGATTACTACTATACCCTATGCAAAAGCACACCAATTTATCTCAGTGTATTTGACATATAGTCTATGGTTTGTGTGTAAAATTCAGTTGCACAATGAACTGAGAAGTCTCTCTCCAAAGATGGGCCACCAATAAGCCAAGCATACAGGAAAAAAAATTTATGAAGGAAAATACATTTGGGGCCATAGGTAGTTGCAGTTCAAATAGGGATTATTTTAAGATTATCTAAGAAGCAATTAGTGAAAGGGAGATGGGAGAAGACTACTTTTACTTGATGACATCATTCTGAGAGAAAAAAATGAACAATCAGTAAGTAACCATAATGAAAACAGTTTGAGCTCTTATCTCTTTAGTCAAAAAAACAAAACAAAGCAAAAGACTTGCATTGCTTTTAAATGCTTGCTATAAGAATCATACAACATGGCTTTCTCTCCCTAGAAATGATATGGAGGTAAAAGTGGTAGTACATATGAATAAACAAATAATCCCAGTTTCTATTTTTCATAGACATTTAAAAAGACTTTTTAAAATAGGAAAGTAGTTGGATAGTTAAGATGATACCTATCATTCAATAGGATAGTTTTAAAATTCAAAGGAATGAAATTACTTTAGTGTTGGAATTTTTGCTATGACTAAATTTGGCCAAAGTTTCTTTGTGACCTTTGCACAGTGTCTCTAAAGTAGACATGTGTACTTCTTCTTGTCATATAGATAGTCTGTATGGAAAAAATCATCCAGATCCAATATGAAAGTCAAAATAATTTGCATTTTCAAATACCATACATGAAGAAAATGAGAAAACCCTCCTCAATCTAACTTTTAAATTCAAATATTTTTATGACTCTCTAGAATGCTGATCTGCTACCACGACAAATTTGATTTTTTTTTACAAGTACTGAATATAAAAACAGAAAAATTGTTATCAGCTAGAAGGCCTAATGTGAAAATTTTAAATCAGACAACTGATAAATATAAATGTACATCACTGTCCAGAAGGCAAATCCAAACTAAAAAGGCCAAGAATGCCCACATTGTCTCCCAACATTCAGGTAGAATCTGAAGTATGAGACCTTCAATCTGATTTCTAAAAGAGCCTTCTAATTTTAACAATGACTAAGGATATAGTCTTAAGAAGTTGTAATTTCCAAGTAATAGAAAGGTTTATGATAAGACCCAAAATAAACTAGCACACATTACTACAGAAATCATTGTGACTATCTCCATTAAACTTGTGTTTAGAACATCAGTTCACAGTGGTAATAGCACAAAAATCTTGTCTAAGTGGAGGTTAGACTAAGGGTAGAGGCTTTGATCCAACTTTTCCTTGTGCTCTGGGGCCTCCTTTAGGAATGATATTCCTGTTCATCAAACATCTCCAACACATCATCCTTCAGGATGGAATTCAATCACCAATTGTTTGGCTTGAGAGGGGGAATTCTTTGGCTTTGCTGACTAGATTAACTGTATTGTAAACATGCATATCACCATGTACCTTTACCACAGCAGGGGTCACAGCCACAATAGGAATAATGTATATGTAACTGGTAAATGTCTGCTTATCCTTAATATTGTACAAGCACCAATGTCTGCAATGTGTCCATAATTATTATCCATTTAGTTCCTAGCACTGGTTCATGTTAATTTATCCTACAGATATTTGTTTACAAAAAAAAGTCACACACCGGAAGGGGGCGGAGCAAGATGGCCGAGTAACAGCGTCGCCAGAACTCTCTTCAGAAAGGTTTGATCTCTTCAGCTGGGATCCAAACTTTGGTCACCAGCTGGACCTGATTTCAGGCCCTCCCTCCCTCCCCAGCCCCTGGGCCAGAGCAGAAGGGGTTCTCCAGCAGCTCTTTGCTCCCCAGCAGAGCAGAGGACCGAGCCCTTCCCCCCCCACTAGCTCCCGCCATTATGCCCTTGCTGCGGTTTCCGAGTGCCGCTAATTGAGCCACTTCCCCTCGTGGGAGCACCTGATCCTCAGTCGTGCTTGTCTCCACGACCCCCAACCCCCCACATACACAGGCAGATGCTAGCCTTGGGCAGGTTAGCTAGATCCCGGGGCCAATCTTGAGGCAGATACCTGGGAAGCTTGAGAGGGGAGGAGTCGTCTCTTGGCGGAGGTTTCTGTGCCTAACTGGGACCCAGCCCAGGTTGGCGGCTGGGCCTGTTCCTGGGCCGCCAAGCCTCTCCTCAGCTTTGGGACCTCAGCGGGGTTCCCCTACTGCCCTTGGCTCTGCAGGAGAGCACACAGCCGGGCCCTCAGGCTCCTGCCTTCTTCCCCTCATGGCGGTGGGTTCCCGCTCCTAGGCGCCAATCGAGTGGCTTCCCTATGGGAGCTCCCGGTCCTCAGACATGGTCATCTCCACCAGCTGAGAGTGGAGGAGGTGTCTCTCCACGGAGGTTTCTTTGCCTAACAGGGACCCAGCCCAAGTTGGCGGCTGGTCCTGTCTCTGGGCCGCCCAGCCTCTCCTCAGCTTTGGGACCTCAGTGGGGTTCCCCTACTGCCCTCGGCTCTGCAGGAGAGGTGCAGCCGGGCCCTCAGGCTCCTGCCTTCTTCCCCTCATGGCGGTGGGTTCCCGCTCCTAGGCGCCAATGGAGTGGCTCCCCTGTGGGAGCTCCCGGTCCTCAGACGTGGTCATCTCCACCAGCTGAGAGGGGAGGAGGTGTCTCTCCGCGGAGGTTTCTTTGCCTAACTGGGACCCAGCCCGGGGTGGTGGCTGGGCCTGTCCCTGGGCTGCCCAGCCTCTCCTCAGCTTTGAGACCTCAGCGGTGCTCACCCACTGCCCTCGGCTCTGCAGGGGAGCACAGCTGGGCCCTCAGGCTCCTGGCTTCTCCCACTCACGGCGGCGGGTTCCCGGTCCTTGGCGCAAATCGAGTGGCTTCTCCGTGGGAGCTCCCGGTCCTCAGACGTGGTCCTCTCCACCAGCTGAGTGGGGAGGCGGTGTCTCTCTGCGGAGGTTTCTTTGCCTAACTGGGATCCAGCACCAAGTGGCGGCTGGGCCTGTCCCTGGGCCGCCCAGCCTCTCCTCAGCTTTGGGACCTCAGCGAGGTTCCCCCACTGCCCTCAGCTCTGCAGGGGAGCGCGCAGCTGGACCCTCAGGCTCCCGCCTTCATCCCCTCACGGCGGGTTCCGTTCCCTGGTGCCAATTGAGTGGCTTCCACCGCGGGAGCAACCAGTCCTCAGACTTAATCCTTTCCACGACCCCCCCATATACACAGGCAGACACGAGCCCTAGCTTGGTTCTGGGGTCAGTCAGTAGGCAGATACCTGGGAGCCCTGGCAGAGGCCAGTTCATCAGACGGGTACATCCCAGGAGGGCACAGGCGCTCTCCGTGAGTACCAGGGATCACGCGCTACTGCCAGGAAGTAAAGTGGGCTGAATAGCACTCCTCAGGGCACCTGAGTCCCTCTTCGCTAACTGGGCATGGGCAGAAACCAACGGAAAAACGTATCTTCCCAACCCAGGGCACCTAGTCCCATTATGGAACATGAA
>PVHP010049015.1:0-12305 GCA_004024765.1 Zapus hudsonius
GAGAGAGAGAGAGAGAGAGAGAGAGAGAGAGAGAGAGAGAGAGAGAATATATCAGGGCCACCACCTTGTGGGTCTGGCTTATGAGGGTCCTGGGGAACTGAACCTGGGGCCTTAGGCACTGGAGGCAAGTGCCTTAACCACTGAGCCATCTCTCCAGCCCTGCTGTAAAAAGTATCTCTCTTCTGTCTTCCCGAAAGAAGCCTTCATGTCAATGACTGTGGCACTGAAGCCTACAGGAGAAATCAAAACTTTCACTCATTGCTTTTATTGTTTATTTCACTTTCTTTCATTCCTCATTCATAACTGTCTCCATATCTGATCCTTTCTATCAATTCAGTAAACCTTCACAAACTTGATGAGTATTAGTTTTAAATAATTGATATTTTAAATATCTCTAATAACTTGATAAATAATTATTTATTGCTGTACAAATATCAATGAACGCTTTTTATTCTATGATTTTTACACAGTTTAATATTTCCTTTACAATGGCAAAATGTTTATGACTAATTTTGTCACAATCAACAAAATTGCATTCTGAAGTTATGACAAATTTTGTGTGGTAAAGCTGTCCATATTCAGTGGTAATTGAAAAGAAATTTAATTTTATAATGCTTAAGTAAAGAGACATTAGTTAGGACCAGAAAGAAAGAAGAAGATTAATAAATAAAGATACATATCCTGTGTTGCTCATATATGAGAGGAGGAGGACCCTGACAGAGAACACTCGCTTTGTGTAACTTTGCTCTATTGGATGCTTCCTTCCAAAAGTAACTCTGAGAGAAGGTGAGAAAACAAACTCATGACCAAGAGTGGAGGTGAAGGGGATGCTAGAAAATTAGATAAAGAACACTGAGGTTAAAGAAAAATCTATAGAAATTATATATTATATAGAATTATATTATAGAAATATATAAAATATAATATATAATAGAATTATATATAATATAGAAGTATTGAAAAAATAGTTAAGGTTCATATTCTTGATGCCTCAATTTCACATTATATGTAGCATTTCTTTTTAAATTTGCAAATCTCTAGACATGGATTTATTTGCTCAGATCCAAAGAACCTGATTTTCTTCATCATTTGCAGGCTATAATGATTGTTAAACGTGATCGCTTTTTGTTGAAGGCCTTCCAGAATTGCCACACTAATTCCCTCCGTGGTCCACTGGACAAGCATAGGGCCAGGAGGGTCGACGTAAGTCCTGAGCTCTGGTTTTGACAAAAAACAGCTGGAGGGCACTGCCTTTGCCATGCTTTGGGTCATCTCAGACGCTGCAATAGGTATAGTGATTATCACAGGTTCTGCCATAAGTATAGTGATTATCATAGGTGCTGTGTTAGCTATAGTGATTATCACAGGCACTGTAACAGGTATAGTGATTATCACATGCTCTGTAATAGGTATAGTAATTATCACAGGCACTGTAATAGGCATAATGATTATCATAGGCATAGGTGTAGTGATTATCACAGTTGCTGTAACAGGTATATTGATTATCATAGGTGCTGTAATACATATAGTTATTATCACGGGTGCTATAATAGGTTTGGTGATTATAATGGTTATACTGATCACACATGCAGAGTAAAGAGGAATAAGAAATCACAAGAAAACTCCAATATAAAGATGATAGATTATAAGTGAAATGAAATGCTAAGTAATTTTGTAGAGAGTCCATAAGTGGTCCATTAAGAAGGAAATACTGAACTGAGTTGCACACTCATGGATAAGCATATACATATGTGTGAGAAATACAAATAAATTGTATTTATTATATATTACAAATGGTTACTTGTTGATAGCATTATGCACTAATGACCATCAATCCATTTTTTCTTAACTTTTTCTCTCTCTTTAAAAAAACATGTTTATTGTCAATAATTAGATACATTATAGGAGCAAATCTTGGAATGGTACCCCCCCAAGTCCCTACTCCTTGTTCCCAACCCACTGGGGGCCTCCTCAGTGGGCATACTGGATCAGTCCATGGGATAGGGGGTTATGAATTATACAAGGGATATCCAGTTTTTTTTTTTTATTAGTGTGTTGTTGCTGAGGGAGGCAATGACTGGAAATTCTCCCCCACCATGGCTTTTGCAATCTTTCTTCTCCATCTTCTGTTCCATTCCCTGAGTGGGTGAGTTTTAAGTCTGCTTTATTATTGAAACATTAAGAGTCTCTGGACTTCTGCTTTGGACTGTGTTGGGTATCATTGGTGTCTGTCTCCGTTGTCCATTCAAGGGTTATCTGACTTGTTGTGGAGGTATATCTCTTGTTTATCTCACCATTTTCTCCTAGGTTTTGTTTGGGAAGTCTATGATTAGATGAAGGGTAGTTCTTCTTCTTCCTGAATGTCAGCCATTATCCTATGTCTTGTTGGCATAATTAGGTTGTCCATGATTTTCTCTGCCTTTGGAAAAATACCAACAGAATCTCTGTTGGAGACTGAGATCACTATAGGTTAAATGAGACAAACATTGTTGATTTGGCAAGATTCTAATGGGTTCAGCCTCTCTGTAGATCTCTGGTGGTGGGAGTTTCCCCTTAGATCCCCGGTTCTTGGTCCCCACAAGATTGTTCCATAGGTCCCAGTTCCAGTTAAATGTTAACTGCTACTGAGAGTATCTCTTAGCCAATTAGCAAGCCAATGATTACTCACCTAGGTTTAGTGCCACAATTGCAAAGATGAGCAATTCTTGACTTGCTGGTCTCTTCCACATAGCAGTATCCTCAGCATTCTCATGACAACAGTTAGTGTTGTATATCAATGGCCTCTGCTTTTTCCAAATATCATTGACCAGTTTCTCCTGGCAGCTCATGTAACACCTTCCAGCACTACACATGCTACCATCTGGGAGCTGGTTACCATTCTGGATCTAGCAGGGTCTCTCAGTGCTATGTGACCACACTCTGTGGTATCTTCAGCAATAGGGTCTTACCTTTGGCCTGGGGTGCGTTATTCAGGAGCTTTGATATAAGCCTGTCTTGTTTTGGGGACCTCTTGGGTCTGTCTCTTCAATCAACATCTCAGTGTGGAAAGTCACCAATGACTGGGCTAGAGTTACAGGCCTGAGCAATTTGTCTTGGTGTTAGGCTTCCTCCCACTCTATTCAGGGCCCCCTTACCAAGCAATGCCCACAGCTTCCTTGAGAGCTTATGTATGAAAGTAAGGATTTTATGGTATCAATTCATTATTGATTTATCTTACTGTATAAGTCCCCCCACTCTCCCATTCCTCCCACCCCTGGCTCTTCTTGTCCTACATCTGCTTCTAACCTACCTGTTCATTCTTCCCTGACTACCCTACCTTATTCTATGTCATAACTGTCTATGCGAAGTGGGAAATACCTCAAGCGTTAAAGGTACTTCCTTGTAAAACCTGTCCACATGATTCAATTACCTAGCACCCACATAAAGCCAGACACAAAAAGTGGTATATATGTCTGCTATTTGTTTTCAGGCAAGAAAGTCTGTCATACAAACACACCACACACACACACACACACACACATGCACACACACACACAAACAAACAAACAAACAAATAAATAAATAAATAAATAAATAAATAAATAAATAAAAATATTCTTCAAAAGTCCTGAGCTGGGGAGATGGCTTATGATGAAAGACATGGTTTGATTTGCAGTACCCACGCAGAGCCATATACACAAAATTGGCATATGCATCTGTGTGTCTGAAGTTCCTTTGAGGCAGGAGGAGGCCCTAGCATCAGAGTCACTCTCTCTCTCTCTCTCTCTCTCTCTCTCTCTCTCTCTCTCTCACACACACACACACACACACACACACACACACACACACACAGACACACATTTTACTCTTTCCTTCTCTCCTAATAAATGACAATATTTTTTAATATCTTGCAATTAATGCTCCTCAAGTTGCAACTTTGGCCTCCGTTGTGAGAATGGAGGTCCACATACCATGGCAGTTGTGAGTAGGAAGGTCTACAAACCATGGCAGTTCTAGTATTTGATTTTGATGATCTTGTCCTCTTGTCTCTCTGACATGTCATACAATGATTTAATTTGGATATGTAATATTAATAAATTTAATTGAAGGAAAACATAGAGGAAAAAATGACAGTTGTGGAGAGATACAGTAGCAGACATTTCACAAAGCAATCTATTAATATCAAAGAGTTTCATTTTCACAAAATATTTTCATTACTCAAGATGAAATATGGAAACTTGGGCTCTCAAAGGCAACATAGAATTTATTTCACTCACATGCCTAGTGAGAAAGGGAGTTTGGGTGTCTTCTGACCCAAGCCCTCACTCTTTTTTTTTTAAATATATATTTATTGTCCATAATGAGTTACATTATTTAGTGGGAAAACAATGAGTTGTTATCCCCAATTCCCCAATGCTCCCCTCCCCATCCCCAATCAGTTGGGTATCCTCCTCCATGGGTCGTCTGGATTAGTCCTTGTGGCAGTGGACCATGGAGAGCCTAATACTCAGCCGGGTTTTCCTGGCCCAAGTGTGTTGTTACTGAGGGGTGCCATGCCTCTGGATAGTCTCCCCCACCACGGCTCTCACAATCTTTCTGCCCCTCTTCCGCTCAGTTCCCTGAGTCATGGTGAGTATTAAGGCTGCTTTAATGTTGTGAGCTTAGGGCCAAGCCCTCACTCTTAATCACATACCACAATTCTCTCAGGACCCTATAATTGCCATTCCCCATTCGCCTGATTCTCTCTTTCATATCCTTTTCACATTTCCATTTCAGTGTCCATGGATTCTTCTGGACTCTTTTTCATTATAACTGGTTTGGTTAACAGTTCTCAAGACAGGAAGCATTTTCAATCAGGGGTGAATTCATGATCTTGGCAGTGAGCACACACTAGTGGTCATGACTTCATTGTAATTTCTGTTCAATGCTGCTGTTCAATGCAACACTGTGCCGTTTTTTCACCTGTATGTATACCCACAAAACTGGCTGGTCTGATAGAAATAAGGGCATGTTCAGCTTAACCTCTCACTAGCAAAAGTAGTTATTTATGGGAACTTTAATTTGTTTGATTTTAACAAACTACAGTTTCATCTACAAAACATATGATATATATATATATATATATATATATATATATATATATATATATCATGTTAAAATGCATATTTTAGTTTAGTCTTTTCTTGAAATTACCAAATGTAACCAAACACACTGCAGTGAAATTATTTTAATGTGATGTATTATTTTGGTTTCTTAGCCTTTTATCCTTCTGAACAAGACATTGAGTCTGGTGAGTGCATGGAATTGGCCTCTGAACTATTTATTGGTCAAACTTCCTGGTATGCAAGGAGCCCCTGATGCTATCCTTTCAATGGTCAACGAGATTAAGAAAAACAGGGAAGAACTTCTTGATGACGTTCATAGGCTACGGAAGAAGGTGAGCAGTCTTTTGACCTCCTACACTTGCTCATTCATGAAAGACATCTGTAATGAAAATGAATTTTTGAATAATTCATTTTGCTTAAGTGAGTTTTAGGCATATGATCTTGTCTATTGCCTCAGCTCTAAGCAGTTGGCAGATCTAACTTTCTCAATGGTGCTTTGTTCAGAATCTCTCAACTCACAAAAATAAATAATATCAGCAGATGTTCCTTATAAGCTAAATGAGACTTTTCCTGGGCAGAGTGAAAAATACCCAAATATTTTACCAGATCTTTTTATTATCATCATTCTGAACCAATTATGTGTATCTTAAAGTATTAAGTGTAAGCCTTAGTGCTTGAAGATTTTAATACATAAATTATGTGGAAAATAGATTTAATTTTAATATTGATGTTCAATAGCAGAATCTGTGAATTACAATGGGCACATCAGAAATGATACTGAGGTCATATGGAAGTTCCTTCTGTAGAACTGACACCACCTCCACCACTGTTCCTGAATCAAACACAAGTCTATACTCAAGCCCCAACCTCCAGGTTCTAATCTGCCTATCCATGCGGAAACACACTTCCATGTTCTCATCTATCTCTTCTTAGGAAACACACTATCTGGTTCTCATATCTCAGTTCCAACACATTTCCTGGTCTATTCATGTGGGCACACTTCTTGGTTCTCATCTGTCTTAGGGAAACACTTCCTGATTATCACCTGTCCATTCCTATGGAAACATACTTCCTGATTTTCACCTGCCTTTTCCTATAAGAACACACTTCCTGATTCTCATCTGTCTGTTTCCAAGGACGCATACATTCTGGTTCTCACCTGTCTTTTCCTATAGGAACATACTTTCTGTTTCTCCATCTGCCTAATAGGAACATACTTCATCTTGAATCATTTGGATGACAGCAAACACTTATATAGGTCTGACTTCTAGTTTTTAGATAAATAAGATATATATAAATCCATGCCATGGCTGAAGTTTTTCTAATTTCCCTCAAATCTGTGGCACATTTGGAAAGAATAAAGAGAAATAAATGTTAACCACATAAATATTAAGACTGTCATTATCATCATTAGGTCTATCCTGAAGTCGAGACAAATGAGAACTACGCTGAATGGCCGGAGCTGGCAACCACGCTGGCATTAGAAGAAAAGTCTCAGTTTTTGGCTTTTTACAAAGTGGTCTATTGCCTGCGCTTTGATACATATACAGCATATATGTACCTCATGGTCGTGAGGTGCCAAATTATTTATAAAAACAATTGCCCCAGTAATATTCTTTAAAGATCCATTGCTTCAATTATTCTAATTCCGTTCCTCTTGAACACATCCTTTGCTGTACTAACAGTCTCTTCTTGAAAAAATAAAAACTAACTCTTTAGAAATGTTCAAGTCTAAAGACTACTTTTTGAACAATTTTTTGTGCATTTAATAAAAATTATATCAATACCATTGGGATTCTTTGCTTATATTTGTCTCAAATAACAGAAGGTAGGATCATACCTTCTGAAGGTAAATAAGACAATTTACAAGTTACTTCACAAGAAAGTAATGTAGGTCAAGTTGTTAGAACAAAGTGTGAAATTACATTTAGTTAGTCCATCCATGGGACGAAGAAGACAGAACTCTCAGAATACTTTATAAAGCCAGATTCTATGAGTCAACTTCCATAGTGAAATGATAACTGTCGTAGTCAGCCACACACCGCTGGGATGAATCTTCAAACCAGGCACGATTTGGGGAGGAAAATTTATTGAACAGATCCAGGGGAAAAAGTTAAGGGAAAAAAAAGGCTGGCCCCCTTTCACAGATCCAAGCAGAGACAGAGACAGAAGCCCAGCACCAGCACCAAGCAAGCACACTGTAACACACTGTGTTTCACAAAATTCAGAACTCCAGGTCAGGGTTCCGGCTCTTCTTTTGCACATCTATCCTTAGTATTTTACATCCAAATTAGAAAGGGTCAGTCCCCAGGAGGCTAGGCCAAAGTGGCACTTCCTCCAGCCAGAGCCTGGAGACAATTAATAATTTTAATAATTATTTAATTTATTATCCTTAATTCTTTTGGGGGACATTATTCAAACTACCACAATAACCAATGCATGTTCTACCTGCTGTGAGTGAAATAAAAAAAAAATCTCCTCCATAGGCTCATTTATTTGAACTCTTGGTCCCCAGCCAAGGGCACTGTTTGCAAAGGTGGAGGAATCTTTGTGAAGTGGCACTAAGATGGATGAAATGGATCACTGGGACAGACCTTGAGTTTTTATGGCCCAGATCTACGTACTCTTTGTCCAGCATCCTCTATTTCCTGACTCTGGCTACAATATAGCCGGCTTCACGCTGTCATGCCTTCCCCACCACAATGGAGGATATCCCTTCAAACTACAAACCAAAATAAACTATTCTCCAAAAAGTTGCTTCCAGTTAGGTATTTGTTCAAAGAAAGAAAAAAGCAAATGATATCCTATGCAATTGCATTTTCCTTAAAACCATTAAAAAGTTTAAAGTATAAAATCTTTAATTAGGATAGACATATGTAATGCCCCTCGATTCTTCTATTAACTGTCTTCAACCCTGTGTCCTAGATTTTTTTTTTACCGCCTAGCAAAATCATTGAAATATTCTTTATGTTTCAGTCCGTTTATGTAAGTCTTCTTTGCTACAGTTTCACTTCATTCCCTACATAGTAAGTTACTAAAAATCCACTGTAGTGTGGTGGTTCATGAGCAGTACCTTGAGCAGTTCTCCCACTTTTAGATTTATTTATTTTCATTCTATCAGAATGGGAAGGGCTGGAGAGATGGCTCAGCAGTTAAGGCACATGCCTCCAGTGCCTAAGGCCCCTGGTTCAATTCCCCAGGATCCACATAAGCCAGACCTACAAGGTGGTGACCCTTGTGCACTCTCTCTCTCTCTTTCTCTCTCTCTTTCTCTCTCTCTTTCTCTCTCTCTTTCTCTCTCTCTCTCTCTCTCTCTCTGTATCTGCTTGAAAATGAATAAATAAAATATACAATAAAATATAAAAAAAGAACACAGAGCCCAACCTTTAAAAAAAAAGAATGGGAAAGACTAGGACAACTGAAAAATTCTAATATCACTAACATACGTCATAATACCAATGCATTAATCATGACTCAAGCTAAAATTGTTTCACTGTGAAATGGTATGTGCCTCTCTCCTGGGAAGTATTAGTGGTTCCTCCAGACACCCAGCAGAAGGGATACCTTATGGTAAAGGGTCTTTATCAGGATAAATTTTCTGTCTAGATTACTGTCATAGTCAGCGACATGCTGCTGGGATGAATCTCCAAACCAGGAACAATTTTGGGGAGGAAAGTATTTATTTTAGTAACAGACCCAGGGGAAGTTAAGGAAAAAAGGCTGGCCCCCTTTCACAGATCCAAGCAGAGACAGAGACAGCACCTCCAGAAGCAAGCAAGCACACTGTAACACTGTAATTCGCAAAATGCAGAGCTGCCAGACCTGGGGTTCAGGCTGCTGTTTTACAAATGTATCCCTAGAATTATGCATCCAATTTAGAAAGGGTGTCATGACCCCAGGTGGCCAGGCCAAAATGACACTTCCTCCAGCCAGAAGCCTGGAGACAATTAACAATTTAATAAATACAATTATAATAAATTCTATTGGGGGACATTTATTCAAAACTACCACAAAACTACCACAATTACCTATCCTCTCCACAGCTCTACTTTCAGTGGCATCCTACCCAGTCTCTGCTATTGCTTCCCTTGCCCTGAAGACACAGTGTTAAAGAAAATTAGATGAAAGTTTCTGCCAGCTGCACTCAGGAAACTCTTGCATTATGACCACTCCAAGCAGTAGAGTGGCAATAGCATAGAAACACTGCTAAACCCTTTTTGGGTTCTCTAGCATTTTTTTTCTCCTATTCCTGTAGATCCAGAATATATCAGATAGTTGTATTCATTAACACACATTCATCTTAAAAATTATATAGCTTTCTTCCATTCTTTGAATTCCATGAGTAAGTTTCTCTATTATTAATTAACATTCTGTCAGTCACACAGATACTTTTTAACAGATCACTATTTATAACACTCCCCACACTTCTAAACATCTAATATTTTATTTATTCATTCTGGAGGAAAATGATTGGATGAGCATACTTCAGCCTAAAAACTCCCTCCAAGCAACATCAAATGCAGGTTAATGTCACTGTCGGATCTCCTTAGAACTATTCCTGTTTTGTATTTATTGTGAATATCATGCATTTTGCAGGGATTTTTAGACTATGGGAAATAGCTGAGTCAGAATCCTAATGGATATGAACAGGACAATGATGGCATAAACAGAATGGTATTATTGGGTAGGGAAGGAGCAAAGAAAGAAAACTAAGAAATAGAGTGAATAAAAAATATAGGATAAAGGGTAAGGTGCTCTTAGGATACTAACTTTGATAAATAACGCTGAAAGTAAATATCCTCCTATATCTTTCTGTCATATTCCTTCTCTCTTTTCTGAAAAGTTCTTTTGCACTTAAAGTGTTCTTGGCCTACATCATGGATATCTATAGCTCCAGGGTTGAGCAGCTACCCATGAAAATACATTATATACATATATATATATTCTCTATATATATAACTATATATACATATATACATAGAGACAGACTTATCTATCTATATATCATATATATAAATAAATCATATATATATATAATTTCTGATACTTAAAGGACCAATGTCAATCCAAATGAATCTCACCCTCAAAGGCAATGTTGTATTCATCTGAATCCTGTTCCTGGAGCTGTGATGATCCAAACATTTCAGAACATGACAGAACACCCGCCTGAACTAGCCTATCAATCCTTCCATAACCCCTTGCTTGCAAGCAAAATGTCCATTTTCTCTGTTATATTTCAGCCTTTTTCTCTTCAAAGAGCAGGAGAGTATTGGGGAATATATATAAATTTTATGTTTGACTAATACATTATTGAAACTGCTAATTCTATTCTGCTCCCACTTCTCATTCTTCCCATCAGTGTGTTCAATGTTTCCAAGACAGTTGATAGCATCAATCAAGGAAGGAATCAGGCAGTAAGCACAGTTTATTTTTTAAAAGTGTAAGTTGTAGAATGTTTATTCCAAGCATGAGTTTTAGACTTCTGATGAATCACTGGCAGAAAGAGTGATCATTGAAGTCCTTTGGTTAATGTGATATTTAATTAAATTCTGAAGTTTTCAGACAAGTTTGAGAACATCTATAGATGTTGCATAGAATCATCAAAGAATAGCCAAATTAATATTCTATACTAATATAGTAACTGCTCCTTTTCCCAATAGAATTATATAATATGGTGGTTTGAATGTAAAATGTCACCCAGAGCCTCAAGTTTCGGTTAAGCTTCCTACTTAGGCCCAGGCTGGTGGAGCTGGGGGAGCCCTGCTGAAAGAGAGATATTGCTGGAGGTGTATTCTGGAGTTGATTAGTCTAGTCCACTTCATGTTCAGGTCTAGCTCATTCTTGCCCCCCCCTCTCTCTCTCTCTGTCATTCAGGTTTCCCCCATAACCCCATAAACTTATGTGTTCTGATAAGTTTGATCTCCAGCTCATGGCAATTTTGGAATTGGACCTTGTTGGAGGTGTGTTGTTGGGGGAGGGCTTGTAGTTGTGACAGTCAGATTCCCTTTGTCAGTGTTTGGTACACTCTCCTATTGCAATAGTCCACCTGATGTTCGCCGAGAGGTGAATTGTAGCCTCTGCTCATGCCATCCTTTTCCCTGCCATCACTGACTTTCCCCTCAAGTCTGAAAGCCAAAATAAACTCATTACTTCCACAAGCTGCATTCTTTTCACCTGTATCCAGAGAACTTGTGCAGGGTTCCTCTGCATAGAAATGGTGTGAATGGATGGAGATGACACAGAAAGAAATAAAATCTTTTGACCAAAACTGCTGTCTGATCAGGTGAAATTATTCAAGAGATTACAACCATTGAGACTGGGCCAGGTGATCTGCACTGGGACAGCAGGAAGATTGCGGACTCCTTTGAAGTAAGGGGCCTTGAATGTTGAAATAAGGTTCCTGCTCTTCAAAGTTGACTTTGTTCCCCTGTGGATTAATAAATTTGTAGTCCACCTGGTCACCTGGCACTATGGAGCATAACAAATGCTGGAAAGAGTCATTGGAGATTACCTGCATGGAGGCCCAATGGAGCCATGAGAATGAACGTTGGTTGCAGTGGAGACTCAGTGAAATGCCAGGACAATGGGATGGCTGCTAAAGACAGCTGCTAGCACCAGATGAAGTTTTCCTGGACTTTGAGTAGCTGAGCTGGAGGGGTGGAATTGGAAGTCCAGATACCTGTCACTGGATGGAATTATAAGACTTGGAGTTAGAGTTTGATGTTTTCCCTGTTTGTTTTAAATCCTGAATTGGTTCAACCTGTCTTTGTTATGCCCAAAGACATATTTTGCAGTGTGAATATTTGTTCTTTGTCATTGTTATTATTATTAATTATATTATTATGGATGATGGTTCACTTAAAGGACCTTGAATTATGGGGATGTTTGAACATCTTTGGACTGATAAAAACCTATGGGGACTTTTAAAGTTGAACTGAACTCAGTGCATTTTATAAGCTGGTAGCGAAATAAAGGAGCCAGAAACAATGTGAATTATTGTTTACTCTAAAGGAAAATCAATATGGGCTCTGCAAAGAGTAATGTGTCAAGGATATAGGCCACAGGTGGGCATTAGCAGGCCAGGACTCTGTGGGGGGAATGTGGCAGATGGAAGTCTGAAATAAAACTTGAAACATGAAAAATCATGATAGAAAATACAAGAGAAGATAATACAGGATAAATAATTTTTGTCCAATTACATATGAATTAGATTTTTGCTGT
>PVHP010049016.1:0-12239 GCA_004024765.1 Zapus hudsonius
GCACAGCCTGACCATAAGAGCATACTAGGTGCCAGGACCAGGACATTGTATTCCTTACAACTCACAAAGGAAACACTAGTACTTTAACACTCTTGCGATCTGAAATCTTGGAGATTAATGTTGCCAATCATTCAGTTCCTTCAGAGGGTGTTACACACAGCTGATGAGCTGGGAATCGGCCCTGTAAGATACTGGACAGTGCTGAAGTGCTTCAAGACAGAGGGACACAGTCAGATTGACATTCAGAAAGATCACTTGGCAAAAGGTGTAGCAACAGGCCTGACAGGGCCTGGAGGGGATAAAAGAAGAAATAGCAGTGCATGCAACTTTAATATTTGTTGTCTCACTGTGACTTTTTTTTGTTTTCTCTTTACTCATTGAGTTTACATCTATGAAAAGTCAGATGGAGACTCACAGCTAAACCATGGTTGCAGCAACTGCAGTCAGCTTGATCAATTCAAGAAAGAAACCTTATATATTCTCCATTGTAGGACTTTTCCCACCCCTTTTTTCATTTTACTTGATCTAAACAAAGTCAGCCAGTCTGTACATGAATGAAACTCTAAAAAGGAGAAGCATTTAAATTAAGGCTAAACTCTAAGGCAAGCAGTACAGTGATGAATAAAACGTCAACTATGGCTCAAAAATAACTCTAGAAACAATGGTCATCCTGATGCAGTGATGCAGAATGTATCACAAATACCGAATTCCCCAAAGACAATTTTACCCAGCTCTCCGGTCTACAGGAAGGTTGTGTTCCAACTCTTTGGACAACTCCCCATTATTTTTAAGGTTTGCCATTCTTTTCCACCGACATTTCTAGTCTATAGATTTAGTCCCTTTGGATTTCAAACTTTGGTGGAAACTTTGAGAAAGCTATTTAGATGTTCAACCTAAATAATCACACCCTAAAAAAACAGCCAAATAAAATAAACTAGAGAATTTTCTGATTAAAAATAAAAACTTCAAAGAAATTGAAACCAGCTGTTTTCCTTCAGTTATTGATTTATTTCCTCTGAAATGTGAACAAGGAAACAGGCTGTGGCAGAAAGAGTGCTTTAGCATAATATCAGAAGTCCCTGAGAGTAAAACTCATTACAGTCAACTGAAAGGGACAGAGAGAGAGAGGGAGGGAGGGGAAGGAAGAGAAAGAAACTTATAGAGCTCTTTAAGAGGTGGTCATATATATATATATATTAATTAAGATTAATATATATGTTAACTCTTAAAACTTGAGAGACTCAATAATCCTCGCCAAACATCAGCAGCAGAATAACAGCTAAGGCAGAAAGAGATTGAGACATCAACTTCATTATTGATGAAAACATTTTGTTCAAAGCTCTAGATAGAATTAGTCATGTTTGCCCATCAATCATGGGTCCTGCTGAACGAATGGCCAGCCCTTTCCCTTTCCCTGTAAACACTCGCAGCATACCATAAACATGCAGACATAGCAGGTCTGAAGGATTCCAGTTTCTCTTCCCACTTCTCCCATCAATCAGCATAAGAGTTTACCCTGCCCCCAGCACCACAGTGAGCTCATATGCTGACAAAGCCAGAGTCCCAGGGTTGACGAGATTTCTCAGTGGTTAGAGCACTTATCATTTAGTATGTGTAAGGCACTAGGTTAGACTCCCACACCCACACAAACTCATTTCACTTAAAAAGATCTATATGAGCAAAGTGTATATACAGTTATCCTCCTGATTTCACTAGAATTCACCACCACTTGATCAGAATCAGTGTCCATAGCCAAGGCTTAGAATATAAGCTACTTAAGTACATGGTTAAATCAAGATTTGAGTTCCATATCATCAGACCCTAAACATTTTTTCCACTCCTAGGATTGTTCTTTTTCTCAGTGTGTTATAGAATAGAACCTGTTCTAATTGTTGTCCCTTTAAGAGACATAAGGGATTTCAAGTTTCTTTCAATCAGCCAATTATAACAAGACACACATAGTTAACTTTTTGAAAAATATAAAACTTCAATCATATACTATGGATCTGTTGTTTTTGGCTAAGCAATGAGAACCACCTTACCCTCAAGGGAATTTGAACCTTTACTCTCAGATGCAGAGAGTAAGAATCAGAAAACATGTTTCCAAAGAAGAAAGTTCTCTACCTAAAGAAAAAGACAATTTGTTGTCTGTTTCTCTGCAACTGTTTTTGGAAACAATTTTAAGTGGGGGTGTGGGGAGGAGATAACAGACCTTCCAGATCACATAGCAAAGAAAAGGTTACCAGAGAAAAGGAAAGAATAGGATTTTTGTATGGGAAAACTGAAACCTGGGAAAATCAAAAACAGAATTAATTGGGAAAGACTGGAAGGAAGGCACTGGGGGAAGAAAGCTACTTGAGAAGGTCCCTGAGCTAAGAACACACAGGCCATAAATGGTGCTGCTCTAGAAGATTCTGGAAAGTGGCCAAAAACTGGAGTCTGGAGTCATGGCCACTGTTCAAATTGGATAGCCTGGAGCTAAGGCATATTGATTTGTGGCAGACTATTTGTTACATATTCATAAAACCCTGGGTTCCATCCCTTCCCCACAAAATAAAATACAAAAAAAATTATTATGGAACTGAGAGTCTGCTTTAGTTTGAATGAGTGTACCCAAAAGATGATAGGCTAAAGATTTTCCTCCCAGAGTGGTGGAGTTGGAAGATGGTATGGATGTTGTAGAGGGAGAGTCTAGGGCTGGAGATATTGCTCAGCGGTTAAGGCGCTTGCCTGTAAAGTCTACTGACCCAGGTTCAATTCCCCAAAAAGCCAGATGAACAAAGTGGCATTTGTATCTGGAGTTCATTTGCCCTTGGGTGTTCAGTCTCTCTCTCCTATCTGTCTCTCCTCTGTATCTCTCTCTGCTTACAAGTAAATAAAGAAAAATGTTTTTTTTAAAAAAAAAGGGAGAGTCTAATAAGAAGTGTTTATAACACTGAGGGTTGTCTTCAAAGGGAAGTGTGGAAGATGCCAGTCTCTCTGCTTCTTGGCTTGTGATATAAGCAGTGTACTCTGCCAGACACTTCTGCTACCATTGCCAGGAGGTCAGAGCACACAGGTCCACTTGGTCTTGGGCTGGAACACCAGAACTTTCAGCTGTGTTCTTATAAGTTAACTGTCTCAGACAGCTCACTATAGTGATAGGATACAGACTGGTACAAAGCCACACACAGGCAGCCCTACTGTGTCGGTGGGGAGACACAGCAGTTCTGCTGTGTCAATCCTCTCTATCTGAAAGGCAAAATGGACTAGTAAGCACCCTGTGAGATAGAGTGCATGGAGGTAGGTAGCATGGATTCCATGACTCTGCAATCAAGGAGGAAATCGAGCTATGATTAGGGTCCAGTACACATAAGGAAATGAGCCTGGAAGATTATCCCAGGCATCCACTTGCTAGCTGTATGACCAACAGGAGGTTTCTTAATCTCTTTACATCCATCTGTAAACTTGTACAATATAGATACCAACTTCACAGAAACTCTATCAGGATCTAATGAGTTCACACACATGAAGAACTTGATGTCACAGCTGGCACACAGAAAATACCAAAAAAAAAGTGCTCATAATGCAATCAACTATGTAGATTAAAGTTGGAAGTCATGACTATTTTTACAGAACTTCAGCAATAGTCAATCCATAACTTCATAGATTCAATAATGTTTATGAAAACCAAAAAAAATTAAAAACCCTCTTTTGTACTGAGTAAGGACCAACTGTCTCCTTTTAACCTGCTTTTATAGTTCTTTATGAAATATTTTTCCACAATGTTATTTGGAAACCATGTACAGGCATTGGAGCCAAGCAAACATCCCAGACTGAACAACAGACTGTCTGGTGGTAATCATTGTCATAGGTAGAATTCTACATTGTTTGGGATCCAATAGCTACTTACTAAGTAAGCCTGCATTTCTATACACATCTCAGAAAGAATAGCCACAGAAAGCAAAGGACAGGGCTTCTGATCCTGGGCTCCAAACTTAGCTCTCGACCCTGTCTATTGCTTGTACTTTCAGTCTTCTTTTCAGGACTAGCAAGGCCTTAGGATGATGACCCTCTAGTTGATCTGAGCCTCTGGGAGCAGACCCTGGATTATCTCAGTGTCACAGTCAGCCACAGGCCACTAGGATAAATCTCCAAAACCAGGCACAGTTTGGGAGGAAACAATTTATTGAAGCTACAGACCCAGGGGAAGTTCCATAACAGTGAAAGAGACTGGTCCTCCCTCTTTCACAGGTCCAAGCAGAGAGAAAAACCCATCATCAATACCAAACACACACAACTGCAAACAGGCAGGGGGCAAGAGAGAGAAGTCTTTTTCCCCTTTATATAGCTTTAGGGCAGAGGTCTTGCAACCCTATCCCAGATTTAATGGCTTCCTGAGTCTCTGGAATGTCCTTCCTGCATTGCCCACACAGGAAAGGATGTTAATTTCTAGTTCTCCTGAGCTTCCTTACATCCTGTCCCCTGAGAGACTCTCTTCCTGTAAACAACCTCAGAGACTCACCCAAGATTACTAAAAAAAAAGTCAAGTTGACAACAAAACCTAACCATCACACTTAGGTTTTAACTTATTCCCAACTCACTTCTGTTTAATTTGACGTGCAAGAAAACATGCTGCTTCCTCTTCCTAAACAGTCTCTCTCTGAAAGTATAGAATTCAAAACTCTCAATTACAAATATGATTAGGCCACCATCTACCAAGGACCAAAGGTCATGTTTTGGTTCATGCCTGATAGAATTTAGCAATGGGCAGAGTCAGGGAGAGTGAAGGGAAGAGGTTCTCAGGGGATAGAGCAGGGCCAATATATACACAGAGGATCTTCTAGAGGTTATGAGTGCTGCAACACTGGGAAACTTCTCTGAAGAAGGTTGTGTTACTGCAGGTTATTGACTGTCAGAAATTTGAAAGCATATATTTTAGATAAATCACCATGCATTTGTATGCTTTTGCTTTAGAATCTCTGCTTCTACATGTGGGTGTAGCTCATACACCTGTTATCCTAACACCTCACATAGCCTCCAACATAAGAATTCTTGAATCAATTCCTTGTATCCTTACAATGATCACAAGTACTAATCCAGGTTCTCTGGAGAAATCAAAGCAATAAAAGAGATTAAGGTGCATGTAGAGGAAAGGGATGATTATGAGGGTTTAATTAACATTATCAAATCAGAGAAAGTCCAATACTTTACTCTCTGCAAGCTGGAGGCTGAGGAGAAACTGGGGTGTAATTCCAGTTCACACCCAGAGAGGTCTGAGCCCCTGAGGAGTCAATGGTCCAAATCTCTGTCCATGTCCAAAGGCCCAAGAACTGGAAAGGGTGGCAGATGATGGTGGAAGTCCAAAGACCTAAGATCTAGGAACAGTAACATGAAGGAAGGAGCAGTGGATGAAGACACCGAAGCTTAGGCAGAGAAAATAGATGTGTCCTTCTTCCATATTTTTGTTTTGTCCTGGCCTCAGAGGAGCCCTTCCCTCTTCAGGGAGGGCAGATGTTTCAAATATCAGTCTCTTCCTAAAACACATTCACAGATCCCAAGGAATAATACTTACCATATATCCAGGGATCCCTAACCTAATCGATTTAACACATAAAATTAACCATCATGCCAAATTATTGCACTTATTTGACTTCCTCAAAATCTGATCTCTAAATTGGGGTTTCCTAAAAACAGCTCTACGCATATGTGGGAGCTGTGGAAGCATCCCATGCATTGCTGTGTGCTTAGCAACATCCTTGGTCTCCGCCTACTTTTTGCCAAAAACACTCTCAACATCCTCTCTCCTGATACATGGCAACCAAAAATTCCTCCAGGCATTATAACATGTCCCCAATGAGTGAGGACAAGAAAAGAAATTGTAGGTGGGTACAGACGACTGCTGTAGAGCAAACTCTGTATGTATATACTGTGTGAAGCTCATTTTCTCTGACCATGAGTTCTTGGACTTTATTGGATACCTTTTTAATAGATTTTTTAAAAATACTTTATTTAGCCATTTGCAAGCAGAGAGATACAGACAGAGAGAGCTGAGGGGAGAGAGAGAGGTATGTGTATACCAGGGCCTCCAGCCACTGCAAACGAAACTTCAGATGCATGCTCCATTTTGTGCATCTGGCTTTATGTGGGTACTGGGGAACTGAACCCGGGTTGTTAGGCTTTACAGGCAAGTGCCTTAACCACTGGGCCATCTCTCCAGCCCTTAGTAGCTTTTTAATAGGGTCTTATTTTAATTATCTCATTTGTTTCCTTGACCACTTTCTTGATATACTGGTATCGACATCTGCACTATCTTGAAAAACTGAATCTCTGATCTATATATTTTTAAACATCCAAATGAGCCAAAACAGCTGTTTCTGGGCAAAGCAATCTTATCTTAGCAAGTAAATATTCATGCAAACGCCCATCCCATCGGAATCTTCATCATCCTTTAGCTATTTGGCCTTTCTGAATGGTTTCTTTCTAAAATTTGGAGCAGATGAGATCAAAACTCATAAGTTAACAATGATTAGAAAGAGAAGAAGTCAAGCTGTCAGAGAGACAGTTCTTTAGGGCAAAGTTGTCCAGGACAAAGGAAGGAGGTAAGAAGTAGTGCCCTTGCATAAAATGCTTACAAGTTTGGATATAAAATTTCCATTTTAAAACTAAGAGAGGAAAACACAGAGGAATAGTTTTTGGAACTTGAGATGAGAAGCAATTACTCAACAACAGCAATAAAATGTAGAAATCACAAGAGTTGAACAACCTTCAAGATTTCTATTAAATAATCAATGAAAACTTAGCAACCCAGTTGGGGAAAGATTTATGACATCTAAGACACACATGTGGAGGAATCTTTCAATCTAATCAATGGTCAAGAAAGACGATAGAGAGAAAGGACACTGAGTTCCTTCCATTTCCTGTTTACTCAGCTGGCATTCATGTCAGAAGTCAATTCCTTGTTACTTTCAATGAGGTCTGTTGGCATTTCCTGGCTTACTCGGTCTCGATTCAGCCATCACTAATGTGATGCTGAACATCACTGATGTTGATAACTCTTCTGAGATCATGTAGGATTCACACACATCCTCAGGTGGGGGGATCCACTTTGTCTACCCCTAACCTTCACTTTGACCATACTAAGGTGACCCTCTCTGGCAAGCTCATCCCTTAGGCTCTGCTCACAGACCCATCTCTGTCTCCAGGCAACTCAAGGAATATGGGAAAAATTCAACCTCAGAGATTCTCTTTGTTCCTTTACAATGCTGCCTGGTCAGTTTGGCTCTCGCAAAAGGTGAACACTCTAGAACACTAACTGGACATTATGGGGAAAGAAGAGGACTAGCATTGGTGTGGGGTATGGAAAGGACTTTCTGTACTTAACACTATTTCCACTCAATGGATACTTGTTTTTCTCTCAAGGTCAAAGCTTGGAGAAGATGCGGAAGCATGCCTACCCACCTGTACCTTCCTCCCCATCATTTTTTCCACCCCACCCCACCATTTCAGCATGGTGCAAAGCAAGTGGTCTGTTTTATCTCCTCTGTGTTGTATCCTCCTTCTCCTACTGGGTGGTCGCTTTGTGGATTTGCTGTCACAGACACAAGCACTTCACCTCTGCCTGCAAGCAGCCCTCTGGGAGCCTGTGTTCTCCTGGCTCTGTCACTCATTAGTCAAAGGGACAGAAGAGAGCATTTTGAAAAGTCTACCTTCAAGAGAGAAATCTGGTTTGTAGAGCTGGTTGCTCTCTGCAGTATCCTGTCTAGAATATTATGGGCTGCCTATCAGGGTACCTAGAGCCAACAAGAACAAAAGAAAAAAAAAAGGAAGCATTGTAAATTTTTATAGATGATAATCCTACATTTGCTTATCATTCTTTTGGAGCTGAAGAGATGGCTCAGTGCAAGCATGAGTTTCTGGGGGCTGGGGGGCTGAGACCACCTGAGTTTGAATCTCTAGATCCCACATAAACTTCCAGGTGTGGCCACACACACACCACTATAACCCTCATTCCACAAAGGGGAACAGAGACCAGTGAATCAGCCAGGTGTACAGTGGCGCATAAAACCCCACATTTGGTTACAGCCACGACAGAAGGAAAGTGCATGGGGACACACACACACACACACACACACACACACACACACACACACGCACACGCACACGCACACACCACAGGCACAAAAAAATATTGTTCTTTTGTGACTTTCAAAGGAATGCCAATAATCTACATCACATCCCAGCTAACTTCAACTTGATAAACTGCCTTGATGACATAATTAGTTTTAGCTAAATTGCAGGAGTGAATGGTATGAATTCAAAATTTTTATGCATAATCATTTAAGCAAACACAATCAATAGGTGTACTCTGTCATTCCAAAGATCTACTCTCCCAATGTCCTTGGAAATTTGCCTAGATATATTTTTTCTTCTTCTTAAGTTCTAAAGTTACTTGTACCTTAAAAACCCTTATTCTATTATTTACTTTAGTTCTAATTTCACAAAAGTACTTTTAGTTTTTCACCCTTATTTATTACATATATGAAGTACAACTAATAGGAAAAAAATGAAGAATGTTATAATGTAACTCATAACCTACATCCAAGAACAATTCTAGCTTAGGAATAATTCTTATGTTTTAGAAAGAAACAGAATCACAAGATATATCATAACCACAAAAAAAAGAAACTGTGACTAAAGGAAAGTATTCCCTCAGTATAAGCAAACGTTTTTTACTCTTCAATCAATTCTCTCTTGCAATTTTACAAATGCTTTTGTATAATCTTTCCTGCTTTCCACACAGAGTAGGTTAATAGCTCCATCCACAGCCATTGTGATGAGCCTTACATGTTTTGAATTAGTAACAATAATGTCTGAAAGTCCAGCTTGGTGGTGCACACCTTTAATCCCAGCACTCGAGAGGCAGAGGGAGGAGGATTGCTATGAGTTTGAGACCAGCCTGAGACTACATAGTGACTTCCAGGTCAGCCTGGGCTAGAGTGAGACCCTACCTCAAAAAACAACCAAACAAAAAAGACGCTCTGGATCCCAGTCCTCTCAATCCAGGTGGTCAGAGACCAGCCAAATCTCACTGTGATCAAAAGCATCACATATTCAACCTGCTCAAGACTAAACTTTTTTGTTGTTTGGCATTCGGATCATGTACACAATGATCATATTCCCACAGCCCCACCCCCAATAATGTATACAATGTATTGATCATATTCCCACAGCCCCCCATCATGAAGACAATATATTGATCATACTCCTACAGCCCCCCATCATGAAGACAATGTATTGATCATACTCCCACAGCCCCCCATCATGAAGACAATGTATTGATCATACTCCCACAGCCCCCCATCATGAAGATAATGTATTGATCATATTCCCACAGCCCCCCATCATGAAGACAATGTATTGATCATATTCTCACAGCCCCCCATCATGAAGACAATGTATTGATCATATTCCCACAGCCCCACCCACTCTCCTAATTTATTCATTCTCACTTTTGCTGAATCCCATCCTCTTCCCAAAGAGACCCCGTCTACTCTCATCTCTTTATTTTGGAAAAGGGGTGACCCAATATGTATAATTATGGTTGTTTACTATGCATGGCTGAAGTTATTTACTCTTCCATGGGCAACTTACCAGTGGTTATACCACCAAAAAGAAAGAAATGTCTCCACCCCCCCCCAGCGGCCATTAAATTGCTCTTCAGAGAGGATCAAAGAACCCCTCTGTTCATCCAGATGTAATGTTAGAGGGTCCAATGTTGGGCAGGTCTTGGACAGGTGACCACAGCTGCTGTAAGTCGATGAGTATTCCACAACACTCCTTCCTTCCTCTCCTTCTTACATCCTTTCTGCCCCCTCTTCTGTGAATCGAATGCCTGACAGAAACAACTCAAGGGAGGAAAGATTTATTTTGGGTTACAGCACTAAGTGGTTCACCCCAGGCTCATTTGTCTTCACATCTCCAGGCCCACTGTGAGGCAGAGCAGCATGGTGGTGACAATGTGGCAGAGGAACAGAAAATGAGGCAGGGACCTGAGTAATCTTCAAAGTCATACCCTCAGGGACCTACTGGACTGACTTGCTAAACTTTTCACAACTTCCCAAAATAGTGTCACCAGCTTGGAGTTAAGTATTAACAATAAGCCTGTGGGAAGAATAAAATACATTGTCCTGAATATGTTATTCAACATTCAACACTTTAACTCAACACGCTTTTTTTTTTTTTCAGCAGAGAAATTCACCTGTAGCCATCAAAATTAACTGTCTGGGAGTGCCATAACAAAGTATGACAAATGACAGAATGATGCAATGGACATTTATTGACTCATATTTTTGGATCCTACATCAGAAATCAAAGCATCAGTGGGGACATGGTCTTGTTGAAGGAACTTAGGATGGAACCTTCCTTGCCTCTCTCAGCTCCTGGTGGCACCAACTGTTCCCCGGCTTATGGACACCAATTTGAAATCTCTGCCACTGTCTTCATATGGCATTATGCCTGTCAGTCTTCCCATCCCTGTCCCTCTATACCTACCTGTCAGTATCCAAATATTTCCTTTCTATTGACTTCAATCATATTGCATTTGTACCCACTCTGAAGTTCACATTTAAACTTGATCTCATAAAAATAAGATCCCATTTACAAATATGGTTACATTCTTAATAATGGAAGTTAGGACACTAAAATATCTCTCAAAAGTGAAGGCAGTAAAATAGACATAGTTCAACAGATAACATCATCTACTCATGGTCAAGCTCTGACTATCTCCTGGTCATGATGTTTTCAGGATGTTTTCCTAACCTGAATAACCCTCTAACCTAACCAAACTTTCTCAACTGTGTCCTCTCTCCCTTTCTCTTTCCTAAATTGATCATGCTTCTATGATCACGGAGTTCACAGTCTCATAACCCACATGACTGACCCTCTCTAGAGTTCTCCATGTAGAGTAGAGGCCCTCAGCAGGAACACAATGACTGTGACAGAAAATAAACCCATGCATCCTTGCAGACAGACTGAAATGTTGAAATAGAAGCAAGTGTGTGGTGTGGAGTGAGTATATATGCATGTGGACATGTGCATATACAAGATGCTTAAAGGGCATAAGATAAAAAAGAATACAGTCAGCCCTCCATATTTATGGGGGTTGTATTCATGAAGCCAATAAACCATAGATAGAAAATATTTTAAAAATCTCTCTGTACTGAATATGTATCTATGAATATATACTAAATAATATAACCATTTGCATATAATTTGCATTATAATAGATAAATAAGTGATCCAAAATGATTCAAGTACATTAGAGGATATACATAAGTTATATACAAAATACATGTCTTTTTTGTATGGTTATATACAAAAATCTGTAAATTTGCTATCTACAGGGGTTCTGAAACAAATTTCACATGAATCCCAAGGGGCAAGTATACTATGAATATTAATGATGGCAGTAGAGTCTAAACAAAGTTAAGATATAGTATAATAACAGTCTGGTCTTACAAACGCAACAGAAATGATAGCTGTGATGTACTGCTTACCACTGACTTCAATACAAGCCCATGATGTTTGTCCAGAAATGTGCAAGATTGTTTTGCTTGGAACATTTTATATATGATTTTCAATAGGAAAATCTACACATCTATCTTTTATAAATCTACTATCTTTTATATCTTTAGCACATGAGATGGTTATTAGCCTAACAATAGAACAAGAGTTGAAGGAATCACTGCTTCTAAGAAGGAAGATAACCCCATAGGTCTGTCTTTTTCTTTTCCCTCTCTTGTTCTTGTCTCTCCATCCTTTGTATTTCTCAGCTTCTTCTTGTCTCTGGCTCCATCCAATTCTGTCTATTTGGCCTCAACTTACTCTGAAGAACTCTGAGTTAAGAAGAAATTCTCCAAACAGACAGGCACCTTGTGCAGACCAGCAAGTGTTCCCACTTTTCCCTGACAGAAGGCAGAAGGTTGCTCTCTACCTGCAGGAACCTCACGAAGCTCAGTGCCTTGAAAATTATAAGTGTGGGTGAGAGACTAACAAGGACGCAGCAGCACAACCCAATGAAAAGGTTTCCTTCAAGACTCCCTTTGCCTTCATGTATGTTTCTCCCTTTGAGAACTCTGTAGTGGTATTTGGAGGAGAAAGCATATGTAAGTGCAATTAGTGTTAACATAAGCAAGGAAAAATGGAAAACACAGAGACAATGTTGGCTGCTGGCTAGAAGGCTAGGTTTGTTTTCATTT
>PVHP010049017.1:0-12307 GCA_004024765.1 Zapus hudsonius
GGGGCCTTAGGCACTGGAGGCAAGTGCCTTAACTGCTGAGCCATCTCTCCAGCCCATGACCATCATATTTTAAAAATCTGTTTTTTAATGAAAAATTTTAATCTTCTACTTTCAGTAACTCCATTGCAGTGCTTCGTTGTTCTAAAGGACTCCTTCTTAGACATTTAGGATGTGTTTTTTTTTCAATTGTTTATAGTGAAAATTCATATATGTGAATCTTTGTGTACATTTCTGGTTGCTTTCTTAGGATAAAATTCTTAGAATTTTCATTGCTACTAACAGTTTAGAAGAACCTGCTTTTCCAAGCTTCCTGTCACCTTTAGATATTACTATTAATTTCTTTTTAAATATTTTGAACTTCTTTAGACAACTCATATAAGGATCTTAAAATTCAAATGGCTGTGCACTATTTCCTGGGCTACCTTATCCATGGTACCTGGGTTACTTTATAGATGGTGTGGTATGGTGGTTTATGTGGAATCTGCTTTTTTGTTGTTTTTTAAATTTTGAGGACTGTACATTTAGAGACCTCAGTGAAGATCAAGAGCAAGCCCCATTGTCTCTTGGTTTTCTCAAGTTTAACCTGGTGTTAGTGTGCTCAGTAGTCAGTGTCCAAGCTACCTCTGCCACCTCTAAGCACAGGGACAGGTGAGCAGGAAGGGATAATCCCAGGAGTTCGATGAAAGGTCAAACGTGTGTGCATCTCCACAGAAGGAAGCTCAGGCTTTGGAATTTGCTTGGAAAAGGGATATTTGAGGTACCATATGGTTCCCTAGACCTGCCCTCCAGGAAACCTAGAGTCTCTAAATTTATGACTCTTGGGTCTCCTGGTGACTCACAGTGCCAATGGGCTGTGAAAGAGGATTATCACTCAGGGTACACTTTCCCAGGCAGGTAGGAACCCTCCCTCCCCCAGCATGCCTGCCTCCTCCACCTGGGCTCTGAGATTTTGCTGGCAGTCTGTCTTGCTCAGGTGTATTCCCCATGTTTTGGTGGTTTGGATTTGTAGCCTGGAGTTTGTAGCCAACAGCTACTGGTCAGGAGGAAGAGTGGAGTGAGACAGAGGATGAGAGATGGGTTAGACCTCGGGTCAAAAACCCTCAGTGGAGATCTCAGCTGGGGGCTAGGGAAGCTGGAGTTTGCAGAGAGGTGTGGACACCAGAAAAGTTACCAAGCCCTCAGGACCTCATCATCCTCACAGGCTGGGAGTGTGACGTGTCTGGTCACATTACACTCATAGTCAGGAAGCAGAGAGAGATGAATGTCTCGGTTTAATTTTAGTCAGCTTGTTTTCTCCTTTTAATTATTTCATCTCCAGATCCCAGCTCATGGGATCGCGACACCCACATTCAGGGTGAGGCTTCCTCTCTCAGGTAAAACTTTCTGAAAACACTCTCATGGACACAGGCAGAGGTGTGTTTTCATGAAGGTTCTAAATTCTGTCAAGTCAATAAGATTCACCAATGGCCAAAGCAGGAACATGGTTGGCCTAGGAAGGGTCCTTGCAGAGTCCATTTTCCAAACAAGCAAAGAAAAAGGGATGAGGAAAGAAGTGTGCTGTAAAACAAAATCTCTAGAGCAGAAACTCCTACCCATTTTTGTCTAAATGAACCATTGCCACTCTGGACTAAGGGGAGCCCCTTAGAGTTGGAGGCATCCCCTTCCCCCATCTCTACCTGCCTCGAAGGTTGAAGGCCACCTGTCTCAGGCCTTGAAGGGGACATTGGGGACTGGGTCCTGAGGAATAAATCCTGGGTCACTTCACCAACTACATTCCAAAAGAACAGCAATGAGACTCGGCCAAGAGTGCATGGAACCCCATTGCATTCCTGACTTCTCTCAGAGCGACCTCTTTGATGGCTTCTTGGGAAACATCAGATTGTCTCCTCAGACTTTGCCTTCACAGTTCCCTGCTGCTGCCTCAAGCAAGAGCTTCTCTCTCCCACTGAATTAGGGTAGGAGGAGCCAGGAAACCCAGTCCTTAGGGAAAGTGGGGACCCAGGGCTGTAAGAGGGAGGGAGATGCCAAGTCCCCGAGTTTTAACCACCTCACTTGATGTTCTCAACAGTGAGTCCCTCCACTCCCCCAAGTCATCTCCAACCTTGGCACAGCTGAGAGAGGCAAAGTTTCTCAAAGCCACAGGATGGAGGAAAGGCTTAAGAATTCCCCAGGGGGCCTGTTGGTCTCCTGGTCTCTTAGGCTTCTCTTATTCTTGTAATAACAACCCTTTTAATGTATCTTATTTAATTTTTCCATCCACCCTAAGAAACTGAGGTAACCGGGCCTAGATAATTGCTGAACACCTGCAGGCAGGCCGGGTGTCCTGAATGCGGTGAAGTGAACCAAGGACTGACCGTCCCCTCCCCCACCTCCCAAACACCTGCAGAGGCCTGTCACTTGGGACAGGAAGACCTATTAGGGCTCTTGTAATTGAGATGGGGTGAGGGAGTTTACAATGGCTCCAGAGTGGGGGAGAGGAAAACAGCTTAGATGTCAGGAAACCTTCTCCTCCTTGGCTTGGTGGAGTCTGGGTAATAATGGGGTTAGTTAATCCTTGATAGTAATAAGGGTAGGAGGGTCCGTCATCATAATCATGGCTAATGGGTTCCAGATGGAAAAATATAATTGTTCTCATTAGCATGGTTGCAAGCACACACACAGGCACGCATGCGCCCTCCCTCTCTCTCTCTCTCTCTCTCTCTCTCTCTCTCTCTCTCTCTCTCTCTCTCTCTCTCTCTCTCTCTCTCTCTCTCTCTCTCTCTCTCACACACACACACACACACACACACACACCCATTCCACCCACATACCTTTGCTAAGTACTGTCAGGTAAGAATAGCCTGCTTGGCAAAGCCAGATGGGGAGAGCAATTGTCAATTATGTCACTTCTGTCGCCCATCCATGCATATGTAATGGTTTCATTAACCCCGAGACTTCTGCAGACGAGTTGAAAACCCAGGCTTCCATGGCCAATTAGTTGGCAGTATGTTTTTGCACACACTATGGAAGTCCCCTTTTCTCTCTCCCCCTAAATGCTCGACTTCTCGGCTGTATTTCATGAGTGTTGTATTTCATGGAATGTAGAAAGGAATCGGGGTCCTAAGCAGAAAGCTTCTACCCCCTCTCTGGGATGCAACCGTCTGTTTGCTTTGGGTTGTCAACTGAAACCACTCCCAGGTGCCTGTTTCGTGTTATCTGTTGTTTAGAACAAACTGAAATGAAACTGTCAAAACCTTCTGCTTCGCTCAGCCCTCAGTCCCATAGTCCCCTAAAGGAAGCCTCGCAAGGAAGTGGCTGCAGGAATTCCTCAGTCCTCAGTGACAAGTGAGGCCCTGACCCATCTCCAGGCCTTCTGGGTGACCCTCCCGACGTGGAGCCCGTGGATGTCCATCTGGAAGAGTCTTTGTGGAAGTCCTGCTGTGGGCCTTCAGGCCTTGGCTTCTCAGGAGCACTGTGTCCACCTGATGGCAAAGTCTCTGAATCTTTCCCCAAACAGCCCAGGTTTCTCCTTTGGACAGATCGTGAGCACTCGGGAACTGCTGGACCTTGTTAAGGTTTCTGTTTCATAAACTCTCATAAAAGAGCAGAGTGTGAGCATGCAGGTAGATTTGCCTATGATTTACATATGTCCCAGCAGGCTATTCATAGCTCTGTCCTTGCTTCCCCTGCCTCCATACTGAAGGCCTTCCCCGGCTGGACATCTATAATCTTTGCTATCCGTCCTTGGCCACTCTGTGCTTGTTGCGGAAGCAGACACTAGAGGCTTGGGACCAGACGAGCCAGGAGGCTGAGGTGGAGTCTTCCATGGGATCTCAGTCTCCTCTCGGAGAGGAGAGAGCATTCCAAGCTGTCAGACATGTCCATGTCATGCCCCGTGATTGTTTCCTTTCTGTCCAAAGTGACCTCTTGTTCCCAGCAGCACAGGGACAAAGGCTCCTTTGAATGACTTCGTTCATGCTATGAATTTCTGGGGCCAAAATCGCTTGGTATCAGGGTCTGCAAGTGGCTGTCACCACACACCTCCCCTCCCCCTCAGCCTTGAGAAATAGTCTCTTATTGACTGACCTGGAGCCTTGACCCTGATAATCTGCCTCCTGACAGTGGAGGTCTGCTCTCTTCCCAGCACCTTACTTGACTGCTGTGTGACAGGAAGGAGATGGATTCTATCTCCCTGATGGGATATTTGCTAAAAAAGCCACTCTGAGGGCCAGAGAGATGGCTCAGCAGTTATGGCGTTTGCTTGCAGAGACTAACAGCCTGGGTTCAATTCTCCAGAACTCATGTAAAGCCAGATGTACAAAGTGGTCTATATACTGGAATTTGTTTGCAGCAGCTAGGGGCTCTCTCTATATCTGCCTGCAAATAAATAAACAAAAAATATATTTTTTAAAAGCCACCCCACACCATAGTGCTGAGAAGAAATGACAGTGGAGTGTTCAGCACTGGGACATCTCTGTCATACTTCCCAAGGCTCAGGGTCTATTGTAGAAGAGGTGGAGGAAAGATTGTAAGAGCCAAAGGAAGGGTAGGACTGCTTACAATGCAAACTTCCAGACACAAAACAGCCTTGATATTCATGACTTCACAGTGCCTGATAATATTTACACATAATGGGAGGAAAAGATGATGACACCGAAACAAAACAGAGACTAATTGAGAGGAGGAAGAGATATGGGGGAGGGTGGGGAAGGAAACATAATGGTTTATGGTCTATAATTATGGAAGCTATCAATAAAACGTTTAAAAAAAGCCACCCACAAGCATTCTGCCTGTATTCTGCCCATATATATATATATATATATATATATATATATTTTTTTTTTTTTCTCTGTCTCCCTCCTACTCTCTCAGTGTTCCCCGGCTTCCTTCCCCAAGAGCCTGCATGCAGGTGAGGGGGAGGCCAAAGTGTCCATACTGTGTTCCAGTTAAATGGGGGCTTTCAATGAATGGAAGCCTAGAGATGGTGGGAGTGTACACGTGTGCACACAGACATGTGCTCACGCTTTATTTTAGGTATCTTTAAACGATTCAGCCACCTTAGACCGATGCTGCTGTTCTGAAACGGCTCAGGGACAGACAGCAGGCACGCTCTGAGACGTACACATGTGCCTTGTGCCCAAGAGCACTTTTTTAACCTCCAGCCACTCCTCTCTAGCATGGGGTTGGATTGATTTTGAGTTTAGCCTCACATCTTGGCCTGGGATTCTGTGGAGAGTTGAAAAGATTTAAAGAAACAATTCTGACCCAAAAGCCTTTGCTTTCTGAGCATTGACCTCCCAGCTGTTGACAATAAAGTACTGAACCTATTAAGAGTGGCAGGTCCCTAAGCAGGGAGGAAGGAAGGAATTTCCCACAATCCCTGGAGACAAAGGACCTTTTGACTACACCTGGGGGTGAAGGGTGATGGGCCAGGTCAGAGCTAGCTGAGAATCAGATGGGCGAGAGAGCAGCTGCTATGGCAGGAGCCGAGCATCCGTCTAGCCGAGTTCTGATCTGTAGAATTTGGTGTGGGGTAGGCTGGGGGGGGGCAAGGAAAAGGAGGAGGCAGCTAGCAAGAGGGACACCCCAAATCAGGGCTGGGTTAGTTTCTCTATACCCTTTCATCAGTGCTTTCCCACAGTCTTTCTGTGAGCTGCTCTTTGGACCTTCAGCTCATCAGAGCAGCAACACCTGCTCTCTGATCTGTGAGTGTGTGTGTTTGTGTGTGTTTGTGCGTGCATGTGAACACAGTGTGGAGAACAAAGCATGGCTTTGGGTGTTGTATTAGTCAGGGTTCTCTAGAGGAAACAGGGTTGTTGATAGAATGGAGTATAATAAAAGGGAATTTATTGGGGTAGCTTACGACAGTCCAACAATAGCAGTCTGTAGGCCCACAGCTGAAGGAACCAGTAGCTGTTCAGTCCACGTGGCTGGATGTCTCAGCAGTCCCAATCCAGCCCAGAAGGCCTGATGGCTCCCTGGGGAGCGGTGGCTGACAGTCCACGATGTGAGGCTGAGGAAACTGGGTTCCAATGTCCAGGAAGGGTAGGAGAGCAGGATGCGAGTGCAAGTCATGAACAAGCACCAACAGCCGGAGGAGGAATGAAGAGCGTCTCCTTCCCCCTAAGCTTCCTTATATTAGTCTCCTTCTGGAAGGCCCACCCACTGGGGGAAAGGGATCACTCTGGAGAAGTGAACTCCGCATCTCCAAAATCCCAAAAGGATTTTGTCAGTCCTTCCTGCAGGCAAACTCAGAGACTCCCCCAAGATTACTATGGATTAGATCAAGTTGACAAATTTAACCATCACAGGTCTTCTCCAAAATCCCAAAAGGATTTTGTCAATCCTTCCTGCCAGCAAACTCAGAGACCCACCCAAGATTATTATGGATTATTACATTGGCCAAGTTGACAAATAAACTTAACCATCACAGGTGTCATCCTCAGGAAAGCTGCCCATTTTTTTTTTTTTCTGAGACAGGGTCTCTTATTGGCCTGAAGTAAACTCCACTGGCTGGCCAGCAAGCCCTAGGGAGCATGCCTGGATTCACCTCCCCAGCACTGGGATCACAAGTGTGTGCCACCATGCCTGGCTTTTTTATTTTTAGTATGAATTCTGGGGATTTAATTCAGGCCCTCATGCTTTCAAGGTAAGCACTTTACCAACTGAGCCATCTCCCTAGCCCTCTCTCTCATCTTTGGTGACCTGGCACCTAGCAACCCTAAACATTTTCAAAGAATAAGTAAACTGAAAGAGCCCCCAAAGGGGGTTACTTAAAGTAGGGCCACAGCTCGCTAAGACATTGCTTTGTCCAATGAGGATGAGGGTACATGTCTGCAGATGCCAGGGCAGGTAGGACAGAGTCCCTTTCTGAAGTTTCAATGAGTAGGTGACAGAGGAGATGGAGACCTCTGTAAGGTCGCTGCCTTACTGCCTCCATAGGCTCCTCTTCCATGACCTCTTCTGGAAGCCCTTTGGAGTAAAATCCAAATGTGTTTACTAAGAACTTCACAGTTAATCACACTACACAGATCTCTCTAGAAGATGGGGATGGGATGCTTTGAAACTTTAGCAGGCTCATGGAATTCTCTGCGACTTTGCAAATGTCTGAAGCCAGCTGGTTCTAAGAATGAGCTTGGGTCCTTCCACAGCCTTGGTTTACCCACCCCTTCCTTCCCTTCATCAAAGGAAGTGAGCTGAAATCACAGTGCAAGAGGTGTCAGCTCTGCTGAAGGAGCACGGGTAGGCCTCAGAAGACCCTTGTTTTGGTCTACAAATCAGAGAACAGCTGAGGAAGACAAAGGGGCTTGCTTGAGGTCCAGTACACCTTCCTTAACATCCCAGGATCTCCCTTGACTGTGCGATTATGTAAACACAAAACTGAGAGGTTGTGCGACTGGGTTGTGTACATTGCCGAAATGTGACAGCTGCTACCCTGGGTTCAATTTCTGATGGGTTGGCATATGCCCATCCAGCTTGTGGCCATGTCTGTCTCCCACTCCTATTCTCTAGGCTGTGTTTGATCTTCACCCATAGACACTACTTTTGTTCATGTGTCTAGGTACTGGATCAAGATGTGGTACCCTCTGTGTGCTGGGCATCCTTCTGGGTTCCTCTAGTGTGTGAGTGTTCTCATTCAAGGTCAGCTGTGAACTGACCTACTGGATGGTTTCTGCACAGATCTGTAACTGACTGCTGCGTCTACTGACAGCTCCATTCTTGCCTACATCACTCATGTTGTTATGCTGCTCTCAAGGACCCTCTGCTTCTCCTCACCCTGCTTTCTCATCACTATGCTGTCCATTTGCAATGACCGTGACCTTGCAGATCCAGAGAGAGAACCATAGTCATCTCCCCATTGACATGAAGGCAGTTAAGGACCCAAGCCTCAGAGTTCAAAAAGTAGATGTTGTGAGCTTCTCAACTCAATCCTAGCATATAAATAATGATATGTATGCTTCTTAGTTTTCCGGAGTAATAGCCAGAGAGGTTACAAGATGCTTGTTCAAGATGGCATGGGGCTGGAATATGCCCTTCTTGTTACTTCTTGCTGGAAGTCACAGTCCTTTCATGAGTGTATTTGGAAAAATCACCATAAACTCCAGAAACAAAGCAAAAGATTTTTTAAAATTATTTATTTATTTGCAAGCAGACTGATAGATAGCTAGAGAGAATGGGCACTCCAGCACCTCCAGCCACTGCAAAAGAACTCCAGATACATGTACCACTTTGTGCATCTGGCTTTACATGGGTACTGGGGAACTGAACCTGGGTCATTAGGCTTTGCAGACAAGCACTTTAACTGCTGAGCCAACTCTCCAGCCCCTCTGGGTAAGAATTTATTTCTATGTCTTGACCCCCCTGATTATATGACCTATATCACCCCTTTCTGTTTCTGTATATTTAGCTACAAAATTGGGTCATCATCTCTTCCTCTCTGCTCCGTTGACTCCAATTATCAAAGGGTTTTGTTTGGTTCCAAAGGATGTTGTCTGGTACTCTGGAGGCTGAGTTGACTAGACTCCTGTTCTCTTTCTTCCTGTCACCACCTTCAAACCTGCCCTTCCATATCTCAACTCTGGAGGGCCCAGGAAGCAAACTGGCACTTTCTTTCCTGAGGCTTCCCATGGAGGTCCATCTGACAACCTGAACATGCCTCTTGCACAGTGGAATCAACACTTTCTCCTCTGTTTCTTCATGTGTGTCTGTGTGCTGTGTGCTCATGTGCTCATGTATGTATAGACACACTCACAGGCACCCAGAGGCCAGAGCATTCCTTCTCTGTGGTCACCCGCATATTCCCTTGAGACCATAGACTATGTTCCTTCAGAACATAGAGGTTTTATTGAGCACACCATTCTCCAGTCTCTGTCCCAGCTGTTTATATGGGTGCTGGGGAATCGAACTCAGGTGGCCTCAGGCCCCCTCGGGTCCACGTGCTTGAGGCAAGTGCTCTTACCTTTTGAGCCATCTCCCCAGCGCCATCACATACTCTGTATGAGGCGGTAGCAAATGCAATGGGTTGGTAGCAGTGACAGTGCTTCGAGACTGGTCAAGTGTTTCCCATGTCAAGTTGGTTAGTTATAATAACAGTAAGGCCAGCTGCTCACTCTTTGGCTTCAAAATGGAAGTTCTGTGGCTCTGTTTACTTTGTGTGTATCTTGTGATTTTTCCCTCAATTTGGCATGTATAGACTGCTCAGGAGCATCCGACGCTTTTAAACAAACACTGTTATTATTTCTCAAAGCCCTGGCCTCTGGGCAATTTGCAATGTTGGCTCAAGTTCACGTATAAGCAACACGTATTTGCTGACTCTTAGAGGGAAGAAAACGTATTCACTAAGGTGGGACTGTAGGACAGAAGGGAACAGGAGACAGAGAAGGAGATGAGAAGGTGCCAAGTATTATGGCTTGTCCGTGGAGTTGGGCCAGAGATGAATTAATCATGACATCCTACAGAAAACCAAACAAACAAAAACCCCACAGCAAACAAAAGGGCCTGGCTTTCATTTAACAGTCAATCAGAAGGTGAAGAAACTCCAGTCTGCTCTCTGATGAGGAAACCAGATATGTCATGCATTCAGGTCTGCAGCAAGTCAAGGGGAAGTGGCCATGTAATGACCAGGCTTGTCTGTGACCATTTGTGTGTGGCAATAATCAGAGCTCAGGACTGCTGGGGAAAAGAGCCAGGGATGAGCAGGGAGCACAGGCAGGGCCTCATGCTCTGCACAGTGTAAACAGCCTTACATCTGGGCACCTCATGTTCTTATACCTCAGAGTGGGGAGGAGACAAATCCCACTGACAGATGAGCCAAGCTCAGAGAGGGAGCTGGGAGAAGCAGCAGATGACGAAAAATGTTTAGACGATGCAACATCTGCTCCGGAAAAGAAGACCAGAGTTGTACAGGTTGACATTGTCATAGACTTGAGGATTGTATTCTTTCTAGACTGATAGGCACAGGATCCAGTTCACCCTGGCAACTTGGGGCCCAGGAGCAGAATGGCAGTGGGCACACTTGCTCCAATATGGATGAATCTTGCAGACATTAGGCCATGTGAAGCAGACAAATACTGTATACTCTGAGAGTTCTCTGGAGGGATGGTGGAGGTGGCCAGACAACCATTTGAGGGTGACACTCAACCACGTTGAACAATGCAATGTTTAAGAAAGAAAATTAGAATCTGGGTATGATGGCTCACATCTATAATCCCAGTACTGAAGGAGACCAAGCCAGGGGTTGCCATGACTTTCAGGGAAGCCTGGGATACATAGTAAGAATCTGTCTCAAAAAAAGGTTAGATTTATATGTAGCAGAATTATATATCCTCATTTTTTTTCTTTTTCAAGGAAGGGTCTCACTCTAGTCCAGGCTAACCTGGAACTCGCCCTGTAGTTCTAGGTTGGTCTCTAACTCACAGTAATCCTCCTATCTCAGCCTCCCAAGTATTGAGATTAAAGGTATGTGCCCCACACCTGGCTTAAGAATGCATCTTAATTTTAATGTAAGTTCAGAGTTTTATACACATGTCAAGAACAAAAGAAACAGATTCAACCATTATAAGCCAAATTATTTACCTGGCTTCTGTGTTGGGGTTAGTGGGACTAGAAACAGAGGTTGGGAGGTATGGTATTTGATACTTTAGTTTTCCCAAAGTAAGTTATCATGATGATAAATTATTCTTGTCAATTTAGTGACTAATAGTAGGAGCCATACCACTTACATCACACTTTATGCATTCACAGTACCTCTGTGGTGTAGCAATTGTTTAGGAACACAGTTTTTCAAATGGCTGAACATGGCATTACAATATGTGGTGGTTAATGTCCACTGTCAATTTGACAGGATCTGGGATCACCTAGGAGACCAATGTTGGAGCATGTCTGTGAGGAGTCCTTGAGGTAGGAAGACCCTCCCTAACTGCGTGCAGCAGCATCCCATGGGCTGGAGTCCTGGAGTGAACAGAAAGGAGATAGCTGACTGAGAACCAGCATTCACTTCTCTCTGCTTCCTGACTGTAGACTGAACGTGTTTCTGCTGCCATGACAATAAACTGTATCCCTTTGAATTGAAAACGAAAATAAAGTCTTCCTCCCTTAAGTTGCTTCTTGGCAGGTATTTTGCTATAGCAAGAAAATAAGTAATTACTGGGCTGGAGAGATAGCTCAGCAGTTAAGGAGTTTGCCTACAAGGAAGAAGGACCCCAGTTCAATTCCTTAGTACCCACATAAAGCCAGATGCACAAGGTGGTGAATGTGTCTGGAGTTCATTTGCAGTGGCTGGGGGCCGTGACGTGCCCATTCTTTCCCTCCTTGACACCCCCCTCTCAAATAAATAAATAAATAAATAAAATTTTAAAAGTAATTACTACCCTATACTATATAATCAAGTCATGTTACTCCTAAGTGCATAGTAATAAGAACCAAAACCATGCCCACAAGATTGTACATGAATTCAAAGCAGAATTATGCCCAGTGGATATCAATCTGAATATCCATTAACTGGTGAATAGGTAAAAAGAATGAATGTGGTTTAGATACACAATGGAATACTATATAGCAATGAAAAGAATGACATACTGATCCATGGAAAAAATTTGAAAAAATATTATAAGGGTAAGAAGGTAGACACAAAAAATTACATATTGCAACATTTTATTTATATGAAATATACATATAAGGCCATGGGTAGAGACAGAAAGCAGAGCAGATTGATAGTTCCTTAGGGCTAGGAGTGCTGGAATGCCTGAGGTGGCCACTAAGGGCTGAAGGCTTTTTTTTTTATTGTAGTAATGGAAATGGTCTAAATTTCATTAGGAAGAGGATTGCACAACTCAGTGAATATGCTAAAAGTCATTGACTTGTATGGTATGTGAACAAACCACACAAGCTAATGAAACCTTTTTTTATAAGTTAAAAAGTTAGCTATAGCAGCTTGGGCCAATGTTAAATGACAGAAGTTCATCTGGAAGGGTCTTTGAACCCTTGAGAAGAGAAGGTTATACCAAAGTATTGTCCTGGACCAGTAAACTTTTAAAGTAATCTCCACTGGCAATAATAGCCCTCAAAAGTCAAGGTCCAAAAGAAGTGAGAAGAAAACACAACAAAACAAAAATTAAAAAAAAAAAAAAACAGAATACTGGGCTGGAGAGATAGCTCATCAGTTTAGGCGTTTGCCTGCAAGGTAGAAGGACCAGAGTTCGATTCCTCAGTACCCACATAAAGCCAGATGCACAAGGTGGTGCATGTGCCTGGCACCACCTGGAAAGAGGAGGGGGTTTAATGGAGGGGATGCAGACAAGAGAACTAAAGAGAACTGAAGGGGTTATGA
>PVHP010049018.1:0-12334 GCA_004024765.1 Zapus hudsonius
AAAAAAAAATCACTGTGTAAGAGCCATGGTGGGAGAGATTACCCAGAGACATTACCCCCTCAGCTACAACACATAAAGGGGGGAGCAACCTGGCTGCTTCCTATGCTATCCATAACCCCTTACCACATGGATTGATCCAGTCTGCCCACCGAGAATACCCAGTGGATTGAGGACAGGGAGGAGGGAAATAGGAATATCAACACAGTATTTGCTCATTCAATGTATCTAATTTTGGACAATAAAGATAAAAATAAATAAAAATCACTAAGTGAAAAATCAGAGTTGGCATTCCCCTGCCTCCCCTGCAGCCATGTTAGCCTGCCCCACGTCTCCTCATAGCTTTATGGGACAAGCCTTCAGCTTTACTGGGCTATTGTGGTGGGGGATGGGAGAATTCTGAGATGCAGAATGAAAGAACTGTTGATAAGCTATAACGGATTTCCCATATTTGACTTGAATTACAGAGAAACACGCAAACTTTTTGCTCTCCTCGCTCTGATGGCCTAAGATTCCTTTCCACGATGTCACTGCGCTTCTTCCTTACTCACGGTGAGTCTAAAGGTGACGTGCTTTGTTCAGAGGGAAAGTTGGCAATTTACCCATCTCAACAGAAATGTGTTTTGTTGCATCTACATGAAGCAGAACCCCAAAAGATACCTAAATGTGCCACTTTTAGTAGTATTTTTTATATTTTATTTATTTATTTGTCAAGAGGGAGAAAATGGGTATGTCAGGACCTCTTGCCACTGCAAATGCAATCCAGATGCATGTGTCACTTTGTACTTGAGTACTGGGGATTTGAACCTGAGCCGAACCTGGACAGCAAGCAAGCACCGTGAACCACTGAGCAATCTCCCCAACCCCTAATTTTGACTTAAAAACTACTAGGCTGTGGGCTGAGGAGATGACTCAGTGGTTAAAGTCACTTTCTCTGCAATCCTGCCACTGGAGTTCAGATCCCCAGCACCCAAGTAAAGCTGGACCCGACCCACAGTGGTGCACAGTGTCTTCAATTCAACATACCTATAGTGATGGGAGGTAGAGTTAGGAAAATCCCAAAGCAAACTACAAAAGAGATCCTGACCTAGACAAGGTAAAGAGGACCAATATACTGAGCTTGTCCCATTGATCACCCCCCCAGCACATGCTGAGGCACACTCGTGCGCATACACGCACGCATTTAAACATCCTGAGCTTTCCTCTTGACCCTCACACATGCTGTGGCACACTCACACCCATGCACACACTCTTTTAAGTTAAAAAAAAAAAAAACAATAAACAAGGCTGATTTTAAAAGATTCACAGAACCAAAGCAGCTACCTACCGCTTCTGGGAAGCTAGGGAAAAGTCTGTCAGACAAAGTCTCCTTGCTTGACCAAAGATACTGAATATCATAATTTGAGAAGAGTGGCTATCTAGACTTTTGTGTTTAGTTTATGTCAAAAAAGAATGTTCCTTTCAGCCTTCAATTTCTCTGCCTTGGTTTCTAGTCTGAAGACCACATCCTTTTTGAAGACTTGGGCAATTTTGTGGAGCCATGTTTAAATTGGGTGAGTGAAAAACTGACTCTCTTTCATAAAAGTGGCATTGTTTTGCAGTCAGGTAATTCCAAGCGGGCTCACTTCTTACTTTCCATGGGAATAGTCCTTGAGGAAGAAAGAGCCTTTGTTGAGTTTTGTTTTGTTTTGAGAACAGTCAACTGGTTCTTTCTACCTTTCACTTTGGGGAGCCAAGCCTTCAGAAGGCAACCACAAAGTTGGAGCAGAAATGAAAAGGAAAGAAAGAAGGAATCTGTACACAAATCCAATTTGTGATCATCTGGAGCTGTTTGGTGTTTCCTCCCCCCCCCCCAAATCTGGTACAGAGAGGGTTCCTGTCCAGGACTCCCTGTGTCCCAGGGAGCTCAGAGGGAGAACCTTGGTATAAATGTCTTTTCTCAGAGGATACTGAGAACTCTGTTCCCTACTTTCTGCTTAAGTGATTTCTCACCTTCAGACTCTCAGAGCTTGTTCTTATTTGTTTCAGATAAGTGACTGAGATTGTAATTGTTCTCAATTGGTCTGTTTATCAGCACAACTGCTTTGGTTTCCTTCAGGAAAATGATAGGTTCTTTATCAGTGTATTGGTATATGTTCTTCAGGTGTGGACTTAACTTTGCCCTCTACTTCCTGAAGTCATTTTCTTTTTGTCACTAGGGTATACATATTTTGAACACACACACACACACACACACACACACACACACACACACACACAAAGAGAGAGAGACAGAGAGAGAAGTGCTCAGAGCTGATCTTGAAGGTTTCTTCTTTACCAGTTACACCAGGTCAATCACAAAAAAAGGGTCTAAGTTTGCTTCAAAAAAAGACATCCCATTCTAAGTGAGTGTCCTCTGAGTAAGAAAGAACAGAAAGTAATAAAGCAGAGAGTGATGGGGAAAACTGAAGGATCTTGGTTGAGAAAGACAGGCAAGGAATAAAGAGTGTACATCCCCCCTGTGGCCCGGTATGTTCTTCATATGTTGTCACACGCATTCTGGAGTTCAAAGAAACTGAAGGGAAGTCATTGCTGGTATAGCTGCCCTGCAAGAAATCCCCAAAGTTTCCTCTATCCTGAAATGAAGATTCCAGATGGCAACTCAGTACCAAGTGACAAAAACATGCACGTACACTGCAAACAAAGAATGTGGCTGTGAATCAAAGATACAATAAAAAATAAATATTTGAAATAAAAATAATCACATGAGTTAAAAAAAGTAAACATTATTGTGAAAAAAACTTATTTTTTCATTTGGCCAACTTTGAGAGACAGGGAATATTATTTTCTCGTGGTAATAAATGAGGAAATTGAAGTTTAGATGAGGAACTGAATAGGTTGTTTAAAGACAGGCAATGAGTGACGTGATTAACCTTGACCAATCAGTTCTTAACTTTTTAACCAATGAAGTAATGGAAGGTCAGCATATAAAGCAAGTTGCTCAAGGTTAACCAGGGAATCAGTGCAGAGTTCTGATTCAAGCCAGGCCTGTCACTCCAGAACCATTTCAAGGCAACACTCAAACACCAGAAAGTGGAAGGTGAACAAAAGTATAGACTGAGGTGATCTTATCTTCACTGAAATACATGTCGGCAAGCAGAGAGTCTTCTATGGGTCAGGATAAGCTGAGCTATGCTTCAGCAGTAAATAAACTATCATCTCAGTGGCTTCATATAAAAGCTGTGTGATTCTTATTCACACACCATCCATTGCAGATCAGGCAACTCAAGCACAGTTTGCTGTGGTGACTCCACACTCCAGGATCCAAGATCCTTCCATCCTGTGTCTCCATCATCTCCGTATAGCTTGATCCCATGTTCAGCCTAAAGATGAGGACAAAGCAAAGGCAGGTGCTTTTAGTTGCCTGGTTTTCAAAGTAATACAAATCACAGTCACTCATATTCCACTGGTGACAGTCAATCACTGGCCTGCTGTCCTGTGAGGGAAGCTGGGAGTCATGGGGAGTGCTGGATGCTTGGCAAGCAGTATGTCTGAATATCACCTTCTGACACCTGATTCACCTCTGTGACAGAGCGTGGCTGCAGCCTCTGGGAGGGATATCCATAAAGCATTTGCAAGATACTTTCTTACCCTCAGTATATGAAAGGTGAGCCCTACCAGATCCTGGGAAGCCACTACCGGATCAGTGCTACAGCCTCATTCATGGTTAAAGACATGCAGGCTCCCTTCCCTCCATCTAAGAAAAGTTGATTACACCCACCTTTGTTCTGTTTTTTTTTTTTTTAATTTTTTTGTTTTTTTGTACTCAGCAGCATCTCTTTTTTTTTTTATTGTCCATAATGAGTTACAATATTTAGTGGGCAAACAATGAGTTGTTATCCCCAATTCTCTGATGCTCCCCCCCCTTCCCCAACCAGCTGGATATCCTCCTTCGTGAGTCATCTGGATCAGTCCTTGTGACAGGGGACCATGGATAGCCTAGTATTCAGCCAGGTTCTCCTGGCCAAGCAGCATCTCTTTTCGTCTAAACACTTTAAGGACATGTCTTCAGTGTAGCTAACAAATGCTCACCCCTGTGCACAGCTCAAGACTGACAGTTGCAAATCCCAGTGCCATCTCTTGTCTCCAGGGGCACTGTCACCTTTCAGAGCTGAGTCTGGCTGACGGGGTATAAACTGCAAGTTTATACCTTAGAGAGAAAATGAAATAACGTGACACACAGTGTATGGTTTTGTCTTCCTCTTTAGGTCGTCTTTTTATACCTGCCAATATGAGCTCTGAAAGGTAGTATGGTACCTGCCTAGGAATGATTGATTGCCAATTAAAAGCCACATGATCAGGTGTATGTAGGTAAGAGGTAAACCACACACCTGCCTCTTAAACTTAACCACTATGACTGGCAGTCCTCACACAGAAAAAGTGGTCTAGAGGGGGAGCACTTGTACATGTGTGTGCATGCATGAATACAACCTCAAGAATTGATCCTCAGCAATGCCTTCCAGGGCTTCTTCATTGGCCTAGACCTCACTAATTACTTGCCTGGTTTTCAAAGTAGTCCACTGGCCACAGCCAATCACTGGCCTGCCGTCCTGTGAGTGAAGCTGGGAGTCGTGGGAAGTTTATTTACTGCCGTAGCATAGCTGAGCCTATTCTGACTCATAGTCAGAGAAGCCCATGGAAGTTCCCAATTAGATAGAACTGTCAACCATTGAGCCCTAGGGTTCTACCTGTCTCAGAATACAAGCTAGTGCCACCACACTCGACTTTTTAAATGTAAATTCTCGGGCTAGAATTCAGTTCTTCATACTTATAAGGCAAACACTTTACCAACTCTCCCAAGCCTATAGACAGGGAAATTCTACTTTAAACAGTTTTTAAAACAAACCTTTACCACTAAGACTCTTTGATTACCACAGTCAGCTTATAGTGAGATGTGCCTACAGAGGGGTCCCCTTAATAAATCCTTGGATATAGGCTTAGGGAAAGCTGATCAGTAGACCAAGCCCAACAGAACTCAAAGACTCAGAGTCCTTCCTCTTGGGCCCAATCCTCTTCAAAGATTCCATCTAGCCATACCATGCCCGGTTCTAATGACGTGAGAGAGTTCTGCTGTTTTTCATGGTTCGCAAGCAACAGAAAGCCAGTTTAAGCTGGATTTAAGGAAACAAGGATAATGTTTTGGTTCAAGTAACCCAAAACTGCCATGTGGGAAGAGCCTTCTAGGGAGGAAGTCAATACTTAGAAAAGCGGGTCCAGGAGAAGGAGATGGCAGAGTGCTGATCAGTTGACCCCACTCCTTGATCCACCTGTGCCCAAAGGAAATATGTGGTTGGGTAAGCAATCAACCTAAGGGTTTCTTCACTGTGCTGTCTAATGTTTTGTTAGCTTAGATATGTTGGATATTAGTTCCTATTGTTTAAAGCTGGAAAAACCCTGGCCAGTAAGCATGCTGAGCTTTTCAGGCCTTGGAATATAGGCTGTAAAGATGCACGGAAGAACTTAGAATCAGGGGCACACAAGGTCAAGTTTTCCTGTGGAAAAATCACCCTACAACATTTGTTCATCCTTCCTGAGTCAGTATTCACAGATTTATCCCACTAAATGAATTTGCTGTCTGCAACAAGGGTAAAAGCACTTATAATGTAATCTTGAGGACCTGAGTTAGATTTCTAGCACCCACATAAAAGCCCTGTAATTGCTGGGAGTGGTGGCTCATGCCTTTAATCTCAGCATTCGGGAGGCCAGCCTGGGCCTACAGAGTGAGTTCCAAGTCAGCCTGAGCTAGAGTGAGATCTTACCTCAAAAAATCAAAAACAAAACAAAACAGAAACAAACAAAAACCTATAATCCCAGTGTTGAGCATAGCAGAGATAGGAGATGCACTTTCAAGCTCCAGCTTGGTTTTTCAGTGTCCTGCAGCCCAAGCAAGTGGGATCTTCAGCAGTAGGGTCTTAGCAGCAAACAGATGTCTTGAGATGGGTGGCTGGGGATTGAACTGAGACTGGCAGGTTTTGTAAGCAAGCACCTTTAATCACTGAGCCATCTCCCCAGTCCAAATTCCTGGAATTTATAAAATGAAGCTAGAACTATGTTTTAGTACAATTGATCTGGTAGCAATTTGACAACGAACTGTTGAATTAAGAGATTTAAGTTGACAAGCAGACAAAGAAATAGATTAAGAGCCAGACTTAGACGGGTGTGAAAAGCATGAGGATGCCATGTAAAAAAAACATCTACTGTCAGGTGTGGTGGCACATACCTTTAAATCCAGCACTGGGGTGGTAGAGAGAAGAGGATCACCATGAGTTTGAGGCCACCCTGAGACTACATAGTGAATTCCAGGTCAGCCTGGGCTAGAGTGAGACCCTACCTTGAAAAAAAAAGTCATCTACTGAGCATGGCATCCCACCCCAGACACAGTGCATGAGAAAAATATGAACAACACTGGAGAGAACTGGCAAATACTTCCCTAACTATGGGGCAAGATTGACAAGCACCAGACACTGAAAGCCCTCTGATATGGTGAGAAACACACCTTTATCAAAAAGATGCATGGGAGGCTGGAGAGATGGCTTAGACGTTAAGGTGTTTGCCTGCTAAGCAGTAGGACCTGAGTTCTATTTCCCAATTCCCACATAAAGCCAGATGCACAAGGTGATGGATGTGTCTGGAGTTCATTTGCAGTGGCTGGAGGCCCTGGCGCACCCATTCTCTCTGTGTGTCTGCGTCTTTCTCTCATTCTCTCTGAAATGAATAAATAAAAAAAATATTTTTAAAAAAAGATGCATGGTGTACCTGAAGAAGGACACCCAAGGTTGTCTTCTGGTTTCCACATATACATCACACATGTATACACTCATATGCCTACACACATATGAATATGCACATGCGTACACACCAAAGAATCACTTCAGAGATACACACACTATATATATATATATATATATATATGCATATATACCACATAGATTATATACATATATGCATATGATGTAGTTATATATGTGTACACATATATATGTGGTGTAGGTATGTTAAATTTTCAACTTTCTCATAAATTATGTCAAAATAATTCTATTGTATTTTAATTCATTTCATTTCATTTGCTTAGAAATCCAGGTCTAATGAAGCATCCCTGTAATCCCAGGATTCTGAGAGCAGAGTTAAGACTAGGAGCTCAAATCAGTTACATAGCAAGTTTGAGGTTAACCTGGACAAGACAAGACCCTGTCTCAAAAAGTAAACAAATAGATAAATTTGTTCACAGTTGGATCATTTAAACTGGTCTCTGCTGGGCGGCTCTTTGAGTCCTGGCCAGGCTCCCAGAACACCGACAGTCTGCTTAGCATCTTTTGCCCTGAGCGCTCAGGCTCTGCTCCCCCTCATCTTTCAGTCTCAAGAATCATATCCTGGGTACATGTTTGATGACAGTTGGACAAGTTTCCAAGAGAGAACAAACACAGAGCAGAAGTTTGCAAAACTCCTAAGTATGAGGCAGTACATACTAGCTCCATCACTTCAGTCCCCAAAACTAGCAACAGTTCCAGCCAGATCCATAGAGGGACATGTTTTCCATCTTGCATGTGGCTCTATTACTTCATTCTCCCTGAACTCTAGCACAGTTCCGTAGGACCAGCAACAACCCAGTGAAACCGAGTCTTTTATCATTCATATGCAATCACCAGCAGGCAGAAATCTGGGATAAGGGCCAGCACGGTGGCGCACACCTTTAATCCCAGCGCTCTGGAGGCAGAGGTAGGAGGATCGCCATGAGTTCAAGGCCACCCTGAGACTACATAGTGAATTCCAGGTCAGCCTGGACTAGAGCGAGAGCCTACCTTGAAAAACCAAAAAAAAAAAAAAAAAGAAAGAAAGAAATCTGGGATAAGGAGATATAGTATCAGCAATTCTCAGTGTAAGTCCTGGTGTCTGTGGTAAAACATGGAAGCTGCAGACAGAGTTTTCTTCTAATATTTTATTTGTTTGTTTGAGAGAGATAGAGATACAGAGAGAGTGAGTATGGGTCCACAGGGCCTTCTGCACTGTAAACAATCTCCAGGTGCATTTTGTGCATTTGGCTTTTCATGAGTCCTGGGGTATCAAACCTGGGCCATCACACTTTGCAAGCGGGTACCTTTAACTGCGGAGCCATCTCTACAGACCCACACAGTTCTGAATCCCACATCCTCCGTGTATAAACCAGATTTTACCACTCAACATCTCAACTTCCTTCTTTATAAAATGGAGTACATATAACCAAGCTAGACTGAGATCTATGTAAGTCAGCACCCAGCTGTCCCCTCCCTTGGCCCAGCCCAGACTTGCCCTTGCCTGTAGGAAAATAAAAGAATTAAAAGTGCAATTCTTGCATAAGAAGTTTCCAGCTCAGTGAGATGTCACACACCTGCTGGCAAGATTGGGGCTTCGAAGGGCCAGACCATCCATCCTCAGAGCAGAATGAATTGGGCCTTGCTGTCCAGCACCTGGCTGCTGCATAGCATCTCTTTTCTTACAATGTTCCTTAGGAGGTTCTTATCACTCTGGCTTCATGGAAAACCAGGCCTGCAGAGCACAGAGTCACAAAGCAATGGAATCAGCCCACAGTGTTAGAACCTGGTTGTCACACTCCTAGATCAACGCTATCCTCCGTCGCCTAGCCTCCACTTAATAGAAGGCAGCACTCTAAAACATTGCATAGTCCTAGCTGGGGACTTGGGTGCCCTAGGGATAAAGTCTGCAGCTTTGGTCACTAAGGTTCTAAATTTAAAACCCCAAATACCAAAGCCGGGCGTGGTGGGGCACGCCTTTAATCCCAGTACTTGGGAGGCAGAGGTAGGAGGATCACTATGAGTTTGAGGCCACCCTGAGACTACATAGTGAATTCCAGGTCAGCCTGGACTAGAGTGAGACCCTACCTGGACTAGAGTGAGACCCTACCTCGAAAAAACAAACAAACAAACAAAAAAAACTTTCCACAGTTCTGAGTCCATCAACATTTTGATGTGGAGATGAGAAGACAAAACAGAAGAAGGACTATTGAAAGAAGAGAGTCCCTAATGGATTGGGGGCAGGGGAGAGGGCGGAAAGAGAGACAATAGGGTGGGAACATGATCAAATTACAATATTTTCACATATTAAAGTTCTCAATTTAAAAATTACTAAAAAAAATAAAAAGAACTCTATCTAATCTAGTCTAAGTCCAGCTCTTGACTGGGTGTCTATAGGTAAATTTATGGTTCCCTGGGCCTCAGTTTTCTCACCTATAAAATGGGTGTGAGTTAGATGACTCATTGGGTACAGTGCTTGCCACACGAACATAAGGACCTGAGTTTGCATCTTCAGCCCCCAAATAAATTGCTGGGTATGGTGGTACTTGCCTGTATTCCCAGTTCTGGGATTATAAAAACAGGGAATTCCTGGGGTTTACTGGCTAGCTTGTCTAATTTCAAAGAATAAGGTGAAGGGGCTGAAGAGATTACTCAGTGGTTAAAGGTACTTGCTTGCAAAGCTTGGTGGCCTAGGTTTGATTCCCCAGTACCCAGATGGAGCCAGATCCACAAAGTGGCACATGCTTCTGGAATTTGTTTGCAGTAGCAGAAAGTCCTGGTACACTCATTCTATCTCTCTCTCTCTGTCTCTGTCTCTGTCTCTGTCTCTCAAATAAAAATATATTTTTTAAAGAATAAAAAGGTCTGAAGGGATGGCTCAGCGGTTAAGGTGCTTGCCCACAAAGCCTAAGGACCTGAGTTTGATTTCCCAAATGCACAAGGTGGCAGATACATCTGGCATTTGAAGGTCATTTGCAGTGGCTAGAGGCCCTTGTGTGCTCATATTCTCTCTCTCTTTCTTTCTCTCTCTTTTTCTCTCTTTGTCTCTCTCCTTGCAAATAAATAAAAATACTTTTTTAAAAAATAAGGAAAAAAGGATAAGGTGGAGAGACATTGAGGAAGAACCACGACATTGACCTCTAGGCACACATACAATCACATGTACCCCCACATACACACATGAAAAAAATATATATATTCATATCTGAATATCACACAGACAAACAAAGGTATAAGACAATTAGAAAAGAAAGTTTCAAAAGTTTACCCCACAAAGGAAAGACACATGCATAAATTGACACATACTCTAGCTCTCCTGGTTTAATCAATATACAATGGATACATGTATCAAAACATCAACCTGTATCCAAAATATATATATATATACAACTATAAAGTGTCAAGTAAACAAATGGGGAAATAGAAAACCGGAATGAGCTGTGGAGACGAGTCAAGTGAAGTAAGGATGCAGCAAGCTCGTGGCACCAAGCTTGGCACAGAGCTCAGGTGGCACTGAGAAATGCTAGGTGGTGGTTCTCTTCCCAGCCAGCATGTTTGGGGGGTTTTGTTGTTGTTCGTTTGGTTTTGTTTTTATGATTACTCAGTCAGCTACCTTATTTGGAACTTAAGGGGTCTTTATTGGTTTCCTAGCTGGCATTCAACTTTTTCTTTTCTTTCCTTTAATTTTTCCTTCCTTACTCTCTTCCTTCTTTCTTTTCTTCTTTAAAATCACAGGAGGGGCTGGAGAGATGGCTTAGTGGTTAAGGCATTTGTCTACCAAGCAGAAGGACCTGAGTTTGAATTCCCAGTGCCCACATAAAGCCAGATGCACAAGTTGGCAAATGTGTCTGGAGTTCATTTGCAGTGGCTGGAGGCCCTGGTGTGCCCATTCTCTGTGTCTGCTTCTTTTTCTCTCACATACACACTCTCTCTCACAAATAAATAATAAAATTATTTTTAATAAAAATTTTTTGAAAATCACAGGAAAAGTGATTCAAAGTGTCACTTGGGAAATACACAACTTTCATGTTAGCTCTAATGAAATATGTCCGTGATTTATTCCCAGAAGGTGATCTGTTAATTCAGGCACCTCATTTTATGACCCACATTCTTAACACCTCATTCAATCGTCCTTACCAATGCTGCTGTTGGGAACAGAGCTTCTCATGTTGATCTCAAGTAGCAAAGAAATTGTGGGTTTGATCCTTCCTTCACGTTGCTGGCCAGAATAAGGAAAATAATTCACACTGCATGCAAGGAAGACCTCATTTGGGGTCTTATTCTGATTTCCGGTTCTCCTAAACCGTCTTCCTCTCAGATAAATCATATCATCTCGTCTCTCAAAAACTCTTACCTAGAAATGCATTTCTTGGCAAGGAGGCTTTGAGGATGGCTAACACCTTTGGCCTCAGATTTTATTTTATCCTTTCCCTATGTTATCTAAGACATATCTATGGGCCCAGCAAAGCTTAGATGACGCTGGTCTAACTACTGTTCAGAGAAAATACGACCAAGTTCTGACAGGCGGCTCATGCACTTACTCTGTACCAACACTGTGGGCCTTTACATGGGTCACTTTCTGTGGTAGTTTTGAATAAATGTCCCCCAAAAGAATCAAGAGTTTATTATAATTGTGAATTGTCTTCAGCCTTCTGGCTGGAGGAAGTGTCACTTTGGCCTGGCCTCCTGGGGTCTAGCCCTGAGGTATTTCAAATTGGATGCAAAATACTAGGGATAGATATGCAAAAGAAAAGCTGGAACTCAAGTCTGGCAATCTTGTTGTTTTGTGAATTACAGTGTTACAGTGTGCTTGCTTGCTTCTGGAGGTGATGTCTCTGTCTCTGCTTGGATCTATGAAAGCTGGGCCAGCTCTTTCCTTAACTTCCCCCTGGATTTATTAGTTCAATAAATACTTTCCTCCCCAAAATTGTGCCTGGTTTGGAGATTCATCCCAGCAGCCTGTGTCTGACTATGACACTATCTGAGTCAATCCTCTCAAGATCTCTACAGGGCAGGTACTGCTGCTGTCTTCATTTCAGAGAGACAACTGAGGCTCACAGTTTGAGCAGTACAGATATACAGAGTGCACACACAAGGATTCGAGCCTGCTAGCATCTTAACCTAGAGCCCTGCCCAAGTTCTATGTTAAGGTTTCACCACTGCTCTCTGTCCTGACTCACCATTTAGGAATGTTCAGAAGTGAATGAGATGTTCATGGGAGTACTTCTTAGTCCTCTGGTGTGGGTCTCTGGATCTCCCGGTCATCCAGCTCTTCTGATCACTCCACATACACACTTCTCATTTCTCAGGAGCCAAGATTAGCCAATCTCATCATCTTTTGAAAGTTTAGCCTTTAAAAAAAAAAAGAGAGATGAGCATGGTGGCCCACACCTTTAATCCCAGCACTTGGGAGTGGGAGGCTGATAGGAGAGTGTAAAGCCAGCTTGGAGATACAGTGGTCCAGGTCAGCCTGGGCTAAAGTGAGACCCCACCTCAAAAAAAAAAAAAAA
>PVHP010049019.1:0-12249 GCA_004024765.1 Zapus hudsonius
AAAAAAAAAAAAAGAAAAAGAAAATTTGGGCAAGTGACTTAGGCACAGTGCCTCAATTTCCCACCCACAGAGTGATCTTGGGCAGGGGATTCACTAGATAGTATTTAGTCCAAGGCCTGGCTCAGTTTACCCTCACTGGATAAACTGGAGTGACTGCTGCTGGTACTATTAGGCATGGAGAGGAGGGGACAGGTTTCTGATCACTAGGAGGTACAGGTGGCAGGTTTGACCCATGGCTGAACATGACCTTCAGATCAAATACTCATCTTGGCTTTATGTGTGTGGGGAGGTAGAGATAAGTAGCTAACCACACTCAGACTGTTGTCTACCCCCACTGCAGTCCCCAGTCCCCGACCACCCTTCCAAGGACCATACGCTGGTGTGCTTACGTGTGAGCTGGCACCTGTGTGTGTTCAGGGAAGGAACAGGAGTGCCAGAGAAAACCTGTCCTCCTCTATGCTTTGCTTGGGGAACTCAGCTTTTATACTGACTTTTATTATTTTTTTTAATTGCTGAGCAATCAAACTCAGGGTGTTTTGCATGCAAGACAAGCTCTCTAGCAATTGAGCTAGATCCCCAACCCCTGCACGACTCCCTCTGGCAACACTGGTGTCTGCAGGCTGTGGGGACCGCCATCCTTACCCTTTGCATCAAGAGATCTGTATTAATCACTCAGGAGCCCTGAGAATCATGAACTCTCTCTGAGTCATCTTGAACATGTGAGGTGGTCTTTCTAGCACTGAGTTCTGAGAGGGTGTAGACCCTGCACCAACCCCAGTGTGGCCTTTCTCTGCACATGCCCAGTAGCTCCATCCCATAGCCCCTCCCACATGGAGTCCAGCCCACCCCTCAGCTGGGAGGACTCTGTGGGCAGCATAAACTAACCCCCTCACTAGGTACCTCCATGGTGAACCCCCTAACACCTTTCCCTTGTCTCTTTCATCTCCAGCCTTCTCCCGGCAGAGCAGGAATAAACCTCCCAGGCTAAGTTGGATGGATGGTTCCCCTAGTTTGTTGAGCTGTCCCCCTCCTGCCTCCACACCAAATTCCCTGTCTAGGGAAGTGCCTGTATGTAATGGGGAGGTAGGGGACACGATCATTTGGGTGGGGGTCCGGGCTTCTGTGCCCTGAGAGCAGGCATGGTACCCCCTGGGAAGAAACCGGCTGGAGAGGCCTCCAACTCCAACGAGAAGTACAAGCGGTACTTCAACGAGCACTGCGAAGAGAAGTTTCCCTGGCTGGACTTTGCTCCAAGCAGAAACTGATGTATTGCCTTGAGTGTCGTCAGGCCTTGGTGCGAAACAAGCATGGCAAAGCTGAGAATGCCTTCACGGTGGGCACCGACAATCCAGCGCCATGCCCTGCTGCGATGTCACCTCGGGACCCCACCACCAGGCTCTTGCCGTCAACCAGGGCCAGCCCACTCTCCATGACCAGGCTACCACCCCCACTTCCAGAGCTGTCAAGGTGGAGGTGGACCCAGCCAGAGTGGCCATGCTGACCACCGTGTACTTCATGGCTAAAGAGGGCATTCCCGATGACCGCTGCTCCGCCCTGCTTGAGCTGCAGAGATTCAACCTGTGTCAGGAGCTGCTGAGTACTACAACCCCAGGAGGCTGAGGGACATGCAGATGGGTGGCAGCTCGAGGTAAGGGAGCTACCTACCTGGAAACAGGCCCCCCCCAGTAGCTAGGGCATTCTCTTCATACCTCCACCCTTCACTGAGGGTCTCCTCTGTGCCTACTAGTGGGCCAACTGTTGGGGGGACAACAGGTTAGACCCAGACCTGTCACAGGGTACACACAGCAAGCCTCTCACTCCTAGGCCAGAGGTTACAAACTGGTGGCCTGGGGGCCTGATTGGCCCACAGGTGTCTTTGATGGGTTATATTTTTTAAATACTCAGATTAGTTTACGGCTAGGGACATAGCTCAGTAGTAGAGTACTTGCATGAGGACTTGGGTTTGATCCCCAGCACTGCGAAAATGAAAAAATAAACTTTGCTCCCAATTTTAAAAGCATTTTGTAGCTGGGTATGGTGGCTCACACCTACAGTCTCAGCACTTGGGAGGCTAAAGTAGGAAGAATGCTAGGAGTTTGAGACCAGCCTGGGCTACAGAGTGAGTTCCAGGTCAGCTTTAGAATGAGACCCTACAACAAAAAAGAATTATAATATATAATTATATATTATATAATAATATACATATAATATATATATATATATATATATATATATATATATATATATACCGGGCATGGTTGATCATACCTTTAATCCCAATACTCAGGAGAAGGAGGTAAGATGATCACCATGCGTTTGAGGCCACCCTGAGACTACATAGTGAATTCCAGGTCAGCCTGGGCTAGACTGAGACCCTACCTCAAAAAAACAAAACAAAAAAATTATGACATCCGTTGAAAAATGAGATCTCCGTGTTCTCAGTACAGGGCAAGATGGAGACAGAGCAGGGCATAGGCTTGCCAGTTTCTCACATTCCTTTCTCTTATCCGGGGCTCCCCTGGAAGCTTAAAATCACCCAGTGGCCTCTTGAGGCATTCAAGTTGTGGCTTTTGGAGCCTCAGCTGTGTGGGTCTTGGGAGGGAAGAGCTAATAGAGGGGGGTTGGATTCATTCTACAGAGAGACAAGCAGCATACAGCTGGGATCCTATGGAGCTGGCCGGCAGAGAATTGCTTAGGGAACGTGTCTCTCAGTTAATCCCTAGGCTGGGAAGTGGAGGGACACTTCCAGAAATAAGGCAGACCGAGGCAAGACTGCATGAAAGACACAAGGAGGAAACCAAACAAGAACCGCCAATCTTCACTCCCAGGCTGGGAATTGAACCAAGGACCTTGCACTTGCTAGGCAAGTGTTCTATCACTGAGTTTAATTTCCAACCTAAAAAATCCAGTCTTTTTTGGAGGGGAGGGGAGTTTGAGGCAGGGTCTCTCTCTGGCCCAGGCCGACCTGGAATTCACTATGTAGTCTCAGGGTGGCCTCGAACTCACAGCGATCCTCCTACCTCTGCCTCCTGAGTGCCGGATTAAAGGTGTGCGCCTCCATGCCAGGCATCAAAAACCAGTCTTTTGTTTTTAGGTAGGGTCTCGCTCTAGCCCAGGCTGACAAACTCACAGTTAACCTCCTACCTCTGCCTCCAGCATGCACCACCACACACCCGGCTCATTTTTTGGGGGGGTGGGGGAGGGGGTTGAGGTAGGGTCTTGCTCTAGCCCAGGCTGACCTGGAATTCACTATGTAGTCTCAGGGTGGCCTTGAACATATGGTGATCCTCCTACCTCTGCCTCTCGAATGCTGGGATTAAAGGTGTGTGCCACCACGCCCGGCATCTTTTCTTAAAAAAATATTTATTTGAGAGAGAGAGAGAGAGAGAGACTGGGTGCACCAGGGGCCTCCAGCCACTTCAATTGAACTCCAGACACATGTGCCACCTTGTGTATCTGGCTTTACATGGGTCCTGGGGAATCAAACTCAGGTCCTTCTGCTTTGTAGGTAAACACCTTAACTGCTAAACCATCTTCCCAGCCCTCAAAATCAGTCTTTTAAGAGTTCTTAACAACAGAAACTTACACTTATAACTATGGTGGCCTTTTAAGGAGGTTGGAGCAGGTAGGTGTTAGCTGAGAGCCAGTTATTAGAGCTGAGAAAATGGAAGCCCAGGTAGCAAAGCCAGAATTAGTCCCTGAGTCTGTCCCCAAGCTTCTGCTCCTTCCACCACCTTGCACTGCCTGCCTCCCCCTCCCAGGACAAGTCTAACTTTGTCCTCCCTCCCCTTCTCTCCCTGGCGATCCTAGGCGGCCATTGCCAGCGTCTTGCATGCAGAGCCTGAAGGTATCCCCCTACACAGGGCTGGTGTTAGATTTACAAGGGACAGTCTGAGTCTCACAGTCTGGCCCTGTTTGCCACTTCGGTGTCTCCATGTGATGGTCAGCCTGCTACCACCTTCCCGGGCAATGTGGAGCTACAGGAGGGTAAGGCCATTGCTGGCCAGCTCCTGGACATCCTACAGGCCTTTGGCGTATCTGCGTCCAAGCAGGCCTGGTTCAACTCAAGCCTTCCCAGTGATCGCTTGGGGAGTGTCAGCCAGCAGCTCTGGGCCACCTGCCCATTGCTCATAGATCTTCACTACCTCCCTGGACAGACCCTGAGCTCCCTGCCTACCTGGGTAAATATGAGAGCATATTGGATGCCCTGCTTCACCTGCACAGTGGCCCAGGTTCCCATATGGTCTCCAAGCAGCTCTGGACCTGGCGGCTATTGACTTGTCAGGGCCTCTGCCAGGCCTCACTCACTCTTGCCTGTCATAGAAGCAGTGGCCAAGGCCTGGCCTTCCTTGGTACCTACCTTGGAGACCATGGTCCGGCCCTCCCCCACGGCTGCCCGCCATGACCTTGGCTCTGTCCCAGTTCACCTTGTAGCCTTCACCCACGTGCTGCTCGATGCTTTCTGCCCTCGGTGCAGTCAGAAGAGCCAGACCTGGCCGTGCCGCAGGCGGCGGTGATGGCGGCTGCAGCATCGCTCCAAGCTCAGAGCTCCTGCAGGCATCGGCATCATCCGACCCTGACCCTGACCCTGACCCTGACCCTGCTGCACCTCCCGCGGCGTGGAGCTGGTGGGCTACTCGGAGGCGGCGGTACGGAGCTTGGAGCGGCTGTGGGAGGCCACCCTGGACTCTATGCCGAGGGGACTGCGGGATTCCTGCCTGAGACCCTTGCTGGAAGTCGTGGTGGCCGCCTTGGCAGCGATCTTTGAGTCCAGACGCTCCCCGCAGGGCGAGGGGCCACTGCGGGTGCTCAGAGCCCAGTGCGCCCAGCTGGTGTGCGCGCTCCGGGCTGCATGAGCTCTTCCCCGACTTGGCTGCCCTCGCCGCCCTGGCCTTGGCATTGCCCGTGGGTGCCGGGGTGCTGGATAAGGTGGGCCGTGAGCTGCGATGGTGGGGACAGAGTGGGGCCAGGGTGAAGATCGCGGTGGACTCGCCCCCCTTGCATGAGTTTGACTTTGCTCTGGCGGTGGAGTTCTTAGTGGGTGGTTGGGAACCTCCTGGGGTCACGGCTCACCTGGGGGTGGTCTTCTCTTGCTCTAGCTAGTTGGGATCTTGGGACATGGACGTGATCACAGAGGACTTCACTGTGCTCAAGCTTGACCTACTAAATATATTTTTCTCTCTGACTCTTTTCTTCATCGGCTGAGCACCAAACCTGTCCCCTGGGGCAAGAGGAAACTGGCCTGGAAAAAGAGGCAGGGGTGCTAGCTACAGTCCCCAGCCTTTGCTGAGGAGTAGCTTGTCTTTTCCCCAGTTGGACTCCCACCATGTTTGGGTTCTAGAAAGTAGGAGACTCTTGATTGGGTAAAAGAAGACTGGGTCTTGGGAGTTGAGGGGCTGAAAGAGTCCACAGGTTTCCTAGTTCCGCACTTTGCCTTGCGGGAAGAGTGGATAACTAACTGTAGGAGTAGTGTAAGGGAGGTAGTGATGCCCCCCATGGCTGCCTGAGGGCTTTTCTTTTCTTTTTAAATTTATTTATTTGTGAGCAGAGAGAGAGAGAGAGAGAGAGAGAGAGAGAGAGAGGAGAGACAGACAGAGAGAAGGGATGCACCAGGGCCGCCAGCTGCTGCAAATGAACCCCAGATGCATGCACCACTTTGTGCATCTGGCTTTACATGGGTACTGGGGAATTGAACTCGGGTCCATAGGCATTGTAGGCAAGCAATTTAATCACTAAGCCATTTCTCCAGCCCCTAAGGGCTTTACTGTATATGACCATGTTTATAGACAAATCCACAAATGTGAAATAAATCTATTTTATGTTTCATAGGGTGAACACCTAAGAATCAAAAATGACTTCATTTCGTTTTACAATCACAAGGTCCCAAATGAGCTGTATTGATTTTCTGGTTCCTCCTCCTCCTCCTTCTCCTCTTCTTCCTCCTTCTCAAAATCTGATTGTTCAAGTAGTTCCTAACCTTCCCTGTTCTTGCCTTGGAACTTTAAGACCAAATACTGCAAAATTCCAGTGCTATTAGACGTGCAGTCCTGAGGGCCACCTTGGGACCTCTCCCAGGATGCTGAGGCGGGGAGCTAGGAACCCCATTCTTTCGGCCTGCCATGGGTTTTCCATGCCTTCCTCTCAGCCCTTCCTGTGAGGGGCCTGGGGCCTGGAGGAGCGAGAGAACAGTTTGTGAGGCACAAAAGGGCTGGCCTTTCCTTCCACTCCCTGGGTTTGGTACTTTGTTAAAAAGTGGACTCTCACCATAATTATGGTGGAGCATATGTCAAGGCCTAACCCTGACTCCTCTGTCCCCTCCCTTGGTTAGATTCCCTTTGGGAGGCTACTTGGTGTGGGAGGGTTATTCTTATTGGGATCCTCCAGTAATGGACTTCCTGCCTCTGCTTCCCCAACTGAAGGAAGTCAGGAATTCCTGTCTTTGCTATGCCCCATCTACATTTTGTTCTGTCTGCAGAGATGGGAGAGAGCCCCAAGGCTCCCCATTTCAGACCCTACCCTTCTTCCTCCTGCAGCAGGCCCGGCCTCCAGCACTCCCAGCCCCCTACTGGCCTCCCTGTCCCTGCCCACCCGGCCTCTGCAGCCCCCGCTGGACTTCAAGCACTTGCTGGCCTTCCACTTCAATGGCACCGCCCCGCTCAGTCTCTTCCCCAACTTCAGCACGGTATGGGCTGGGCATGTGGGTGGGGGCATGGGGTGAACAGGGAAGGTGGCTCAGAGGGACCTGCCTCAGCAGCTAGCTCTAGGTGCTCCCAGAAAGGGACCCTAGGGCCAGCTGTACCAGGGGAAAAGATGTCATTCCCACCCGCTATCACAGCTGCCCAGAGACAGAGGTTTCACTGGAGGCTAGGCAGAGGCACTTCTGTGGCTGGTCGGTGCACATCTGTGCACTTGGTTATGTCTCTGGAGGTGGATGTGAGTTTGTGTGCTGGTGGCCTGTGTAATGTCTAGGAACAATTCTGTGTGTCTCAGTAATTAGATATAATTAATGTGTATGTCTGTGGACTTGAGGGGGCATGGGATGTCTTTGTGCCTTTTATGTGTGTGGTTGTGTGTGTGTGTGTGTGTGTGTGTGACTTCTGAGTGTGTGTGATTGCGTGTCCTTCAGGTTCTGTGCCTGAGTGTGTTTGATTGTAAGTTTGTAACTGCTTGTAAGCATATGTGCTCAGTGTCTACTAGTTGACATCCTTTAATTTAAATTTTTAAAAAAATCAAATGAACGCTGAGCATGGTGGTTCACCCCTATAATCTCAGCACTCAGGAGGTTGAGATAGTATTGCTGTGAGGTCAAGGCCAGCCTGGGCTACAGAATAAGCTCTAGGTCAGCCTGGGCTAAAATGAGACTCTGCCTGAAAAAAAAAATCAAATGAAATCATGGATAAATTCCACATCATCTGAGAAAATGGTGTCACATGGCGTCTCAGTCACCCCCAAGATCCTCCTCCCTCCAACTCTCTAGAGTTGGCAGAAGTCCTAAGGAGTCTGGGACATTTGGAATGGGCCTCTGGACTTCAGCCTCTACTGTCATTTGCTGATGTATTCACTGTCAAAGTGTTGTCCCTCAAGGGCAGGTGAAACAGTGTTGTGCCCTTGTTTTGGGCCCTCCCTCTGAGGTCCCCGATGCTGGCATTGCTCCACCTTGAACACCGTGTGGTTTGAATCTCTGTCCTCCAGGCGGTATCTGCCTGGATACCGGAGGTGGTATCCTCTGCCTCTGTTCTCTTCCTGTGAGAAGGTTCCGGTTAGCAAACCCAGACAACCCAACAACCTAGGCCCCTGAAGCCCACTAGGGCCGCCCAAGCCTATAATCCCAATACTCTGGAGGCCTAGGCAGGCGTGTGAATTTGATGCCAGCCTGGGCTTCATAGTGAGTTCAAGGCTGAGCTACGTAGTGAGACCCGGTCTCAAAAACAAAACAGAACAATAACAAAACCTAAGCTCTTGAGAAAAGGAATAGACGAAAACAACTCCAAGAAGTGGGGAAATCCTGAGGGTGAAAGCACTTGCCTAGCAAAGCTTTGGGTTCAGTCCCAGCACCGAATAAAACTGGACATGGTGGTGCATCTCCACCACTTGGGAAACTAAGGCAGGAGGATCAGGAGTTCAAGGCCAGCCTGGGCTATATGAGACGCTGTCTCAAAAAGAGAGAGAGATAACAATCAGAGGAAGGAAGGAAGGAAGGAAGGAAAGTACCAGAGTTAATACTCCAAAGAATATTAATTGGCCACCTGTTTCCCTGGCCATGTTTTTTATTTCCCTGAGTGGGGTCAGAGCCCTGGGACAGTGTCTTCCTATAGCCCATAGGTCCAGGCACAAAAGCCAGGTTAAAGGAGAAGAAACTCCAGAAGAAGGATTCTTTGTTCCTTCCCTGCTGCTGTCTGAGTCCCAATAGTTATGACTCTTGCCAAAGAGGAAAAAAATTCAAACAAACAGAAAACCAGAGACCCGAAGGACATCAAGAAATGCCAAAATGATCTTGTGAGAACCAACCATGCAGGTCATCCTGGCCATCCTCCTGCCTCCTGACAGATCCAGTCAGCCAGGGAAGAGTCTGTCCCTTTGTCTGGGATGACATCCATAGAATAGAAATGTTCTTCCTGGAGGCTGATCACATTTTGTACTGTACCCTTCCCAAGCAGCTGCAAGTTACTGAGCCCTTCCACCCCCTCACAGATGGACCCAGTCCAGAAAGCTGTCATCAGCCACACGTTTGGGGTCCCCTCCCCTCTGAAGAAGAAGCTGTTCATCTCCTGTAACATCTGTCACCTGAGGTTCAACTCAGCGGTGAGAGAGAGTCAAGGAAACAGGGTTGGGAGGGGGCTGGACACAGGGTTCCCCTTGTGGGCTGTTGGCTGATGGACACGGGTGGCAACGGGGATGTGGCTTGATGTTCCACTCCTGGTCTTTTAACAGCTCCATCCTCTCCTAGCTCTTGCTCCTTCCCACAATCCATTGCTGCCCACCTCCAACCCTCTAGGATTCTGCTTCGCTCCCCTCCCTCTGCCTTGCACCTGTGTTCTGGGTCCTTCTGCAAGAGAGAAAAAATGCTCTTCCCACTTTGGGTCCCAGGGGCCACAGTATGAGTTCCTGGATACTTACAGCGTGTGTTCATGCCCAGCATCTTAATGAACCCCATAATGCATCTGTGAGAGGTAGAGAAGTGTGATAAGCACCCCACATTGTAGAGGAGGAAACTTCCTCAGAGTGGTTGAACAACTTGCCTATGGCACACAGCTGGCATTTGAACCTAGCTAGCCTGGCAGACCCCAAGCCTTCAGGCTTTCCTACTGCGCTCTAGGAGAAGCCTCATTCTGGTATTTGGGCTAAAATGCTCTGGGCTGCGCCCACCTATCTTTCTGAAATGGGTGTTGGGGAATAACAAACAGATCTTTGGCTGAAGAGGGGAAGAGGCAAGATATGGGGTTCTTTCCAGACATTGGGGTTATCTGAGTTCCACAAGAGGTAGGCAGAGAGAATTTGCTTAAAGTGATATATCTCCACACCCAGACCCTGGCACAGTGCCTGGCAAATAGCAAATTCTCAAAAAGTATTGTTAAAAAATGGCCATAGAGCCGGGCGTGGTGGCGCACGCCTTTAATCCCAGCACTCAGGAGGCAGAGGTAGGAGGATTGCCGCAAGTTCAAGGCCACCCTGAGACTGCATAGTGAATTCCAGGTCAGCCTGGACTAGAGCGAGACCCTACCTCGAAAAACCAAAAAAAAAAAAAAAAAAAAAAAGGCCATGGTGGTACACACCTTTATCCCAGTACTCAGGAGGCAGAAGTAGGAGGATTGCCATGAGTTTGAGGCCAGCCTGAGACTACTGAATTCCACGTCAGCCTGGGCTAGAGCCAGAGAGACTCTACCTTAAAAAAAAAAAAAAGTGACCAGGGGATGGGGAGATGGCTATGGCTAAAGGCACTTGCTTACAAAGCCTGCTGGCCTGGATTCAATTCCCCAGAGCCCATGAAAAGCCAGACACAAAAGTGTCACTGCATCTAGCACTCATTTGCAGCAGCAAGAGACCTACACATGCAAATATATATATGAACCAAGAGGACCAGCTTGGATGAGAGCATTTGCCTGCAAGCACAAGGACCTGAGACCATCTGAGTGTGAGCCCCAGCACTCACACAACAAGCCATGCATGCCTGTAACCCTGTCTTATAGAGAGGGGAGAGCAGATGTGAGAAGTACTGAGGCTCATTGGTCAGCCTGCTTGTCTGATTCCAGATTCAGTGAGAGACTCCAGTGCAAGGAGACAAGTGGATGAGCAACAGGGGAGGACACCCAACGTTCTACACACACACACACACACACACACACACACACACACACATACACACATACACACATATATACACACACATACATACATAAACACACATACACACATAAATACATATATCCACACATACATCCACACACTACACACACACTGGCATCCACTATAGAAACACCACACACGCACCAAAACCATGAACAAAAGGATGAGTGTCTTGGGGTGCACAGTCCCAGCTGTGAGGATGATGGACAGCTACATCTCTCAACCCTACGACTCACATTCAGAGCATCTACTCTGTACACTAGCCCCTTGCAATGCAATTTCCTATTTAACCCCGGATATTCATAAAGCTTAAAACAGGGCATGGTGACACGTACACCTGTGATCCCAGTACTCGGGAGGCTGAGGCCGGCGGATCATGAGTTTTAAGCCAACCTGGGCTATACAAAAACAAACAACATAAAAAAAAAAAAGCCAAGTTTATGAGTGAGGAGAGTCCGGCTCAGAGAGGTGATGTGACTTGCCCAGAGATGCACAGCTTATAAGGGGCAAATCTGAAAGTATGAGACCACGCGTGTGTGGTGATTATGGTAGTGAGCGTTCACCCCTTGTGTGGCCAAGCCCTGCACCCCTTTGTCCCTGAATGCCCTTGACCTGTCCCTCTGCTCAACCTCAGCTCCCGGATGGGGCGTGTGACCCCTGGCTTCCCTTCTCCAGAACCAAGCTGAGGCTCATTATAAAGGCCACAAACATGCCAGAAAACTCAAGGCTGTGGAAGCTGCAAAGAGCAAGCAGAAACCACGAACCCTGACCTCAGACGAGGCAGTGCTGTCCCCAACCCTGCCTCCAGCCAATGGAACTCTTGGAGACCCTCAGAAAAAAGGTCAGTCCTGAAGTCCTCCCATGGCTTCTGACAAGGAGTCCAGTGTTCCTGCATGCCATCTTTTTTCTGTCTTTCTTCTTTTAATATTTATTTATAAGAGAGAGAACGAAACAGAGAGAGAATGGGTTCACCAAGGCATCTTGCCACTGCATATGAAATCCAGACATATGTGCTACTTTGTGTCTCTGCTTTACATGGGTGCTGGAGAACTGAACCCAGGCTGGCAGGCTTTGCAAGCAAGCACTTTAGGTTGCTGAGCCATCTCTCCATCCCCCTGCTTGTCATCCAGCCATACCTCTCCCTACAGGGAGTCTTCTGTGCCCACAGGCAGAGACGCCCCAGGGTAGCTCAGTGACCTTTCCCAGGCTCAACTCATCCGGATCTAGGAACAGGTTGCCTGAGCCCGAGCCTGCCCTGGGCCCTGCCTCTTTCTGTGGTTCTAAGATTGTTACAACAAATGCCTACTGGGTAGCTGAAAACAACAAATTTTTTATTTATTTTTTTGTGTGTGTATGTATGGTTGTGTGGATGTATTATGTGTGTGAGCATGCATGTGTGTGCATGCTTGTGGAGACCAGAGGTCAAGTTCAGTTTTTTCCCATCACTTTCCACTTTATTGTTTTCTGTTTTTTTAATATTTTAAGCCGGGCGTGGTGGCGCACGCCTTTAATCCCAGCGCTTGGGAGGCAGAGGTAGGAGGATCGCGGTGAGTTCAAGGCCACCCTGAGACTACACAGTGAATTCCAAGTCAGCCTGGACTAGAGTGAGACCCTACCTCGAAAAAAAAAAACAAAAAAATTTTAATTTATGTGCAAGCAGAGAGATAGGGAGGAAAGAGACAGACAAAGAGAATGGATGCACCAGGACCTCCAGCCAAAGAAAATGAACTCCAGATGCATGTGCCACTTTGTGCTTCCGGCTTTATGTGGGTACTGGGGAATCGAACTTGGGTCATTAGGCTTTGTAGACAAGCACCTTAACCATTAAGCCATCTCTCCAGCCCCACTTTATTATTTTCTGTGTGTGATGTGGGGTGTGTGTGTATTGGTGGTGTCAAGGGAAAC
>PVHP010049020.1:0-12316 GCA_004024765.1 Zapus hudsonius
CAATGCTACCCATCCCTAGATTGTATATAAAGTTGGATGTGAGAATAAAGTTTTGAGATCTGCCCACTGCCGCAGTCTCCCGAGAGTCGCATCTCTCGCCGGCTCACGGCTATTCCAAGCCTCTGCTCACCCAGTTCCCGTGGGTGAACAGGGGGTTGATGCGCGCTGCAACCCCCTAAGTAACCCACGGACCCAGATCAGGGAAATAAAATCAAAACCACAATGAGATACCATCTTACCCCTGTCACAATGGCAATCATAAAGAAAACCAACAACAATCATTGCTGGTGAGGATGCAAGGAAAAAGGAACCCTCATTCATTGCTGGTGGTATTGCAAACTTGTTCAACCATTATGGAAAGCAGTGTGGAGAATTCTAGACAGAATGGACATTGAACTTCCAATGGACCCAGCTATCCCTCTACTAGGCATCTACCTGCAAGATGTCACATCTCAATGCAGAAAATTTTGTACAACTATATTTATAGCAGCTCAATTCATAATAGCCAAGAATTGGAATCAACTCAAATGCCCATCCATGGAGGAATGGACAGCAAAACTGTGGTATTACATGATGTAATGCTACTCAGCTGAAAGGAAATATGACATATCGAAATTTAGGAAATAATGGTCTGACTTCAAGCAGATCTTACTAAGCGTTCCTTCAAAAGAACAGAGAATTGAATGCCGCATACTCTCCCTCATATGCGGTCCTTAACCAGGATAACCGTTTTCTCTATGCAGACTAGAAGAAAGAAGTGAGAGGTTATGAATGAGGTGTAAGGGAAGGGGGGAGGGGAATGGCTTAAACAGGAGGCCAATCCAAATTAGGTTCAAAAACATAAAATCTTCACCAGCATACTGTGACCTAAAGAGTAAGTAGTGTGTGTCAACTGGCAAGAGGGGCCATGAGTAGTAGGGGAGAATGTCTAAGCCTGTGAATAATTGAGCAGTCTGACAGCCCCGGGTACCAGCCACTGGTTCCTTCCCTCACTGAGCTATTGACAAAAGTGACCCATGTTGTTCCAAAAACAAGACAGAATTCTGTCAAGGCTCTTGAACGCCCTCCCCAGTCCTGAGGCAAAACCCTGTTGCTGAAGAAACCACAGAATACCATCGATCAGCATCTAGAGACCCTTCAAGGTCTGGAATGGTAGCCAGCCCCACATGGAAGTTAGTGCAGTGCTGGAAGGCACTACATAAGCTGCCAGGGGAAGCTGATCAACAACAGCTGGAGCAAACAGACAACTGACATGAAACACAGTCTGTGGCCATGAGTAGGCTGAACACACCTCCTACTGGGATAGAACAGCAAACCAAGAAAGGAGCACTTGTGTAATGGAGGAGCCTGGGCCTGGGGGAGACAATCAACAGCTATTAAATTCAGCCAAATATTCCATTCAGTGAGGGGGAATCCTTGATTGGAACTGGGGATTCAGGGCGATATGCACTGGATCCCATATTCTTGGGCTCCCAAGAAAAGATGCACTATGGGAGCTACTGACAGGGAGGCTCCTATAAATAGTATGTAGGTAATCCAGAATGGTGTATATTTGTTAACCTATACTCATCTCACTCTCTGATGGAGATTGTTTGTATTTTTTAGAATACGGCGAGAGAGCTGTCGCCCATATAACCCTACCAACTGACCACAGACAGAAAACTGAGACCCTGGCAAGAGATGAGCCAACAGAATCATATGGAACCCTGCAGAGAATGACAGGATGAACAAGGGACCCACAGTCACAGCCATTCCATCAACTCAGTATATGCCAGTGAGACAGAAACCAACGATTCTCGACACAAAATCCCCTAAGCTCACAACATTAAATCATCCTTAATACTCACCCAACACGTCTCAGGGAACTGAGCAAAAGAGTGGGCAGAAAGATTGTGAGAGCTGTGGTGGGGGAGAATATCAGCGGCATGGTAAGTCTCAGTAACAACACGCACGGGTCAGGGGAAACTGGCTGAATACTAGGCTATCCGTGGTCCCCTACCACAAAGAGTGATTCAGAGGGCTCACGGAGGAGGATATCCAGCTGAATGGGGATGGGGAATGGGGGCAATGAGGAATTGGGGATAACAACTCATTGTTGGCCCACTAAACAATGTAACTCATTATGGACAATTATATATATATAATTAAAAAAATTAAATTAAATTTTTAAAAAAGTTCCTTTTAAAAAAAGAATGCAAATGTTTTGGGTCATGGAGGTTCACATCAGTTTCCAGATAGTAGCTAAGGCCATGGAATCCTCATTGGGCTGTGCTTCAGTCTTTTCTGAGGTCCAATGCTAAATTGCACTCAATCCTTCTGAATGTTGCAGATGCAAGAAAATGGGCATCTGCTGGCGAAAGTTGCAGTCACAAATTAGAGCGTACCTAAAAGAGAGACTTCATTTGGTACAGGCAGACAAGCTGAATTGGCAGGGCTACACAGGTCTATTGGTGCCCAGATGATGTTGCCATGATTCTTGGATGCTGGCTGGACATGGAGCTGTTTAGTCTGATAATTTTGTATATGCTTGCCTTCCTTCTCTTTGTAATGAAAATGTTTACTTTGTCCACTGTAAAAGTATGTAATTTGTGCTTTGAACTCCAGGACATAGAGATAAGAGCTTGACTTGGATTTCAGAAGTTATTTTGGACTTTTCAATAATGTTAGAACTGTTAAGAATGTTGGTATTTTTGAATTTAAGCTTAATCCATTTAGTATTATGAGATGGCCATGTGCTTACAGTGGTGTCTGTGTTAGAATGCCTCCGAAAACTTATGTTTTCTGCTTGGTCTCCACCTGGTGATGCTAATGTTTTAGGAGGTTATGATACCTTTAAGAGGAGAGGCCTAGATGGAAAAAATAAGATGCTAGATGAGCCAGGGTTTATTGTAAGACTCCAGGTAAGGCTCAAATCTCTGCTTACTGGCCCTTTGAGATATGAAGAATTCTATCTAAGCACTTCTATCACTATAATCTTTCATGTCTTCTATATCGAGCTTGATCCTCAAAGTTTGGGTGAAGATAAATTTTTCCTCCTAAAGTTGTCTATTATTAGTTATTTGCTCATGGTGAGGAGAAAAGTAACTAAAAAAGGCCCAAAGACATTTCTAGCTTGCCACCAGCTGGGTGTCAAAATGTATGAGTCTATGTGTGACATTTCATTCAAGCCATCAAATCAGGCTAATTAGGCATGAGCATCTAGGAGATTCTCCTGTCTCAGCATTCCTTCTTTTCATGTAAGGACTCTTCCATTTTGATGGCTCATTCTTCCCTTCCTCTATCATATATGTAATAAGTTGATGGGCTTAATATTGTGTAGGTCTTATGTATGTAGTGACCTCCAGGCACCTCAGGTCAAGGGGATGGTGTCTCAAAGTACTCCTCCTGCTCCTCTGGAGCTACATTCACTCAATTACCAGAAATTTGCATGACATTTGATTGAATGGACAGACATTTTAGAATGAGGCAAATGCCATTTAAAATACAGATTTCACAATTTACAAGTCTGTTATGGTTTGAATCTGAAGAAAAAGTCACACAGGCTCAAGTTATGAACAATTGTTTCCCAGTAGGTAATGCTATTTTGGGAGTTTGTATAGCCTTATGAGTTGGGACTGGGTCTTGAAAGTGATGCTTGCCCTTGATTCTGTACTCATTCATTTTCACCAAGTGAAGAGAGTCCATCACTCACTTGTGTTGCTATACACTGATAAACTCCATTGTCCTTTCTCCAATAATTGTGGACTGAAACATTCTAAAACCATTAGCCAAAATAAATCCAGCCTTCCTTAAATTGTCGTTCATAGCATTAAAAAATCAGAGTGTTAGTAAAGTTATATAATTTAGAGCATCAGTGAATTCATCCATAAAAATTTCCATCCTTGGGGCTGGTGAGATGACTCAGTGAGTAAGTTGCTTGCCTGCAAAGCCTGATGACCATTTTTCAATTCCCCATGCAAATTCCTATGCAGAGAGGCACATGTATCTGAGTTTGCAGTGGCTGGAGGTCCTGAAGCACCCATTCTCTCTGTCTCTCTTCTGTCTCTCTCTCTGCTTTCAAGTAAATATTTTTAATCTCTAAAATAGAAAACACCATACAATATTGACATGATTACCAGGTTATGCATAACAACTGTAACATGGTGGGTTCTTAATGCTATAAAAGAAAAAAATGGCAGATAAGACAATTTGAAACTTTTAAGAAGATTTGAAACTCAAATAAAATGTTGATGGCAATAGTTCTGCCTCTTTATTCTTTTGAGTATATAAGAAATAATACATAAAGCATCAGAAATCCCAGAAAAGTCACATCATATGTTGATTTGATCATATTCCAATTACAGCTCTCAATCCAGACAGTATGAATCCCATCTCACATTCATAGATAGTACCTATGACTGCTGGGTTTAACTGTGACCTGGATCTGGAAGAGAATCTACCTTTCCTCACAGATTTCCTGGAAAGAGTTTATTTCATAATATTAGTGACTCCCAACTGGACCTGAAATTATGCTTGTAACTCATTTCACTAATGGATCAGGGAATTAAAAAATTCTGAAGATCTCTACACTGCCTCCTTAGGAAGAAGCAAAAGTCAAATCAAATCTTACATTTCTGATTCAAGTAGATAGGGGCTGGAGGCTCATTGCTGTATACTCACTTTTGTACCTTAAATGAAAAATAAGGCTGTGCTTTCCCAGATAATAGTTCTCAGGTCATGTATAGGACCACAAGGTCAAAGCTGTTTTTTTCCCCTAAAAACCTGGAAACTCTTATTGTGTAAGATAGAAAACCCAGAACTTTCTGCCATGCAGATATAATAATTGGGGTTCCTTTCATGTTCTTCAATTGCTAATACAATATGGTAACCTGTTCATATTGCATTATTTAAAGCCTTAGCCATTATAGTGTGTGTTCACCTCTATGGAATGAGGTCCATCATGCATTCCAAACCCCCTCTTGAACATTTTTTTTGATATTGGAATGTGTATTATATTGATTAACTCATATTTGGCATTGGGAAGTATATCTGTACATACATATTTTGCTGCAGTTTTAACTATAAGGGCTTTACTTGGGATAATAAAATAAAATTAGTATATCTGATAATGGGAACCATGGGGTAATGAGGATTCGAATGGTGGATTTGGGTATTCTAAATTGGTAACAGCTTGTAGAGTGAACAATGCTTGTGGAAGCAGTTGAGTGAGAGCTGACATTTTTTTCCCAAGAGGTATGGAGATGATATAAATAAGCCTTCAATCTCCTGCAAATACTTTCCTATCCATTATTTTGGCATTCTCAAACAGACTCCTCATTTAAATGTCATTCAGTTTCAAGAATGATTATCACCCTCTTTTGCTCTCTTTCTGGCACCTCCCTATCTCTGATCAGGGAGCATTTGCTAAAGGTTTTCTGATTTTTCCTTTCTTTTCTATAGTTTCCTCCCAGCATATGCAATCCTCTTAATAACTCAGTGCAACTGCCCCTACCTAGTGAGACAAATGACCACAGAAAATGTTCTTTGCTTCATTGAGAGCGTTACTAAATAATACAGGACATTTGAAGACCTGGAGCCATATGAAGTGAGGACTTAATGGCTAAGCTCCACACAGTGGCTGCACACCAGCCACAGAAGTGCTTTGTGGTAGAGACTCCCTTCCAAATTGTAATTTTGTCTCTTTCTTATTTGAATCTGCTACAAAGATTCCATCCACTAAGCCCCTTCCTCATAACACTCTGATAAGAGACATAACACTTGATTTTTCACAGGTCATTGCTTTTCATCCAGGAGCTCCTTCAATTAAGTACAATTCACCCTCCCTAAATGTCTGCCTTAAAGCACAGCTTAAATGGGCCATGAGATTTCTTTCCCTCTGCACCACATCTTAGCCTCCCAGGCCCTGTCTTCTCATGCTATACATATTGCTGGAGTTTTTACCCACTCTGCAAAAAAAATATATAGCATAATCAATAGTCTATTCTTTCAAAATCAAGTTGGCATATGTGTGTGAATGGAACACTATATTATTTGTCTTTGGTCCTATGGATGGACTTGCACTTTGAACCCATCTTGGCCAATTCCTCTTTCAACCTCATAGGTCAATGTTAAAGTAGAAACATCAGGGCTATCTTTTCCTCTTCCTTCATAAGCAACCCTTATTTTATTCCTATAGATCAGAAATACTTTTTTCATGCTTTAGATATCAATGGTATATCATCATTAGCTGATTCAAAAGATTTAAAATTACTATTTATGTTCTAGCAGACTTACCTGGAGCATGGGGATATAATACACAAGTAGTAAAGAATATACATTGCCAACTTAGCCATTGGATAAAGAGGACATATTTTTTTGTGTTTCTTTCCATTACAGTTGTTCTTCATTTTTTTCTCATACTTTTCCCATGCTAAATGTTAGGAAAGCCTTCACATCAGACCTGGCCACAGATCAACTGTGTGGTGATAGGTTATATTTCATATTTTTAGGGAAAACCACAATCTACTATGTTCATAGCTGATATGTCACTTAGAAAACTGGTACATGGGTGTATGTGCTTCTTTTTCTAATATACATGATTAACTGATGGGGGCATAACATAGTATGATGGTATTAAGTACAGTGGTTAAGACCATAAGTTTTTGAGTCACACAGACAAGATTTACACACTCTACCTGAAATTTCTACCCGTATAATTATAGCCAAGTTAATTAAAGTCTCCTGTAAAAATAAATAAAACTATAATACTCTTCTTTAAGAATTGTTTTAAGGACTAAAAATGAAATAATACATCTAGAATCATGTTTCATATATAGTATGTTTTCAATAACTAGGAGATGGGCAAAGTCATTCAATGATAATAGCTTCACTTATTACAACACGATTCTCACAATGCTTGATTTTAAATATTCCACAGCAAGAAACCATCATGATAAATTCTAGAAGAGTGAATTGAAAGACACTTTAGGGACCTTCAGGTCAGATTCTTTGATTTTCTTATTCATAATGTGAAGTACCAAGGAAGACACAGATTTGCCTCCAATAAAATTTCTAAAGTTGTGGTAAATCCAGAGTTAAAAATCACATGTTACTATTCATTCTTTTCTTCATATCAGTTAATCTCTGTAATGCAATTTCAAGAATGGCTTATCTGCCTTAGAAGAATAACCTGGAACATATTCCAGTTGGGAAAAATGAGTCACAGCAAGCACCATGCTACAGAGAGGCAAAAAGAGGAAAGCAGACAAATGACCTGTATACTAGAAATTTGTACTGTGTAGAGAAAAGGTATATATTATGTGCACAGCAACAACAGAGAAACATCCACCATAAGTCCCATCAGGCCAAGGAACAAAATGACAAAAGTTGTAGTCCATAAAATCTGGCCCAATTATAAACCATAACTTTATAACCAAGAAAGCTTAGCAGAGGATAACTACCTGAAAAAAAGATGATGCTCCACTCTTCTATTGGTTTTGATAAAATACTTTCCAAAATATTAAAGAACAATAAGTAGATGCCACCCATTTTATTCTGCCAAAATCTGTTTTATCCCCTAGGGCTCCATTAGGAAGGAAGATCAAACATGTATCTGCATCTCGGTTTCTACATCCTCTAAAGACAAGCTTTCCACATCTGTTCAGCCTTCATGAACCTTCCTAAGTTAACCCGCACATTTATTACAAAAGCTGTTACCACAGAAGGCTTTGACAGAAACCGTTTAGTGAAAGTGCATTCTCAGCTGCCAAAAATACGATGTAAGCTACCCTTGCCAACTTCTCACTCTTGGTGAAGTTCACCCTCCCCTAGCTTTCCCATACTGAGGTATCAGAATGACCCTTGCCTCAGCAGGCTTAATGGAGAACAGACAGCAGATTTAGTTCCTCTCCTCAGCATGCCTGATCTATAATGAAAATGAATGACTGTGTTTTAGTTCACTTAGAATAACCAAGTATGGATTAGTCTTTGATTCTGACTTTAAAGATACACAAATCCTATTGTCCAAGGTGTTAGCAGGACACTATAGTGTTTCAAGTCTGGATGTGCAAAGGAGACTTGTGCATAGATTAGCCAAATGTCCATCAAGTCACTGACACAGCAGGATTCAAATAATAGATATTCCAAAACAATATGCCCTAGTCAGTCTCCTTATAGGCATATACTTAATAGGCACTACAAAATGTTCTCAGCAAAGCCAAAGTGGCAATGCAGACAGTTTCTTTGCAGGTTCCCACCAGCATACTTCTTGTCAATGTCCTGCCACCAGACCATAACACTCGAGGTGACTCTGTTGTCGTGTTGCAGTGTCCCATTTAAGGCTTGAGCCCAAAACTCTCTCCATCTCATGCAAAGCCCAATACCATTTACTACTTAATAATTTAATTCAACAAACATGTGTTTAATGACTACTGTTGGGAAGCTCGGGTGTTAGTATTATTTGCTCCTCCAGGGAGAAAATATATCTTTTTCACCTAATCTTAGGCAAGCCATGAGACTGGAAAGGCATGCAGAAACTAGATTGCAAGTAGTTTTGCAATCTGTGATTTGATAAGGGTCATGTTTTATTATTCAGGCAGTTTGTGTCAATGGGAGGTTGTTTTGTTGCTGTTTTTTTTTTTTTTTTGACAGTACCTCATCCTGTAGTCCACAATGGCCTGGAAATAGCTATGTAGTCCAGGTAGGTCTCATATACTCTCCTCCCTTATGTCTATAGGGTGACAGGCATACACCATCACAACAGGCTTGATAGTACATGTGAATATAAGGATTTTAGACTTAGAAAAATCACAGTGAAGAAAATGAAGAAGATAAAGGTGATACTCATTTAAAGGGCATAAGTCATAAAAGGACCAAAGCCAGGGATCCTTAGTCAGTAATCAAATCCATGATCAATTAAAGGTCAAAGCCCATGGATTAAAAATGGTGAAACTATCATAGAATCAAGATCAAATGAAGTCAGTCACTGACATAAAATGAGACTCTGGATCTGCTTTCTCCAAAAGGAAGTTCACCCAAAGTGGGACAATAATAGATATTCTGAATAAACTGTTAAATAAGTAAGGAAATAAAAAAATAATTGAAAGGAAACAAGAAAGGCTGACTTGAGTCAGCTTTCTAGAAATGAACATACATGAGAACATTTTTAGACATATAACTACCCTACCTACTCTTATGCCTCAACAAAGAGGCACTTGAGAGTTAATACTTAGTGGGAAATGCCTGACAAAATGACTTCAAATTCCAGAGATGACGTGATTTTTTTCTGATATGTTTTAATTCTTTCCCAATTACACTAGCTTTTTTCTCCAAAAGCAAAAAGAAACAACAGTCCTGAGTAGGCTTCTTATGAAGAAATCTCCGTATTTATATACCTCAGCAGAGAAGGAATTTATGAAACTCTCTAAAACCTCACAATCAAGGCCTATGATATATTCACAAGGATAGAGTTGTAGTCACACAGTTTTGTAATGATTTTTATGCTGCTGTTTTTCTTTGTAAGTAGAGCCAGCCTCAATCATGAATATGAGTTTGCTAGGGCTGCAACACCAAAGTATTGCTCAATGAGGGGATTCGCAACAGGAATGCATCATCTCATATTTATGGACCACAGAATTTCAAGACAAGGGTTTGGCAACATTTATTCCTTCTGATGGCTGTGAGGGGCACTTAACCTTCCTACTAGCTTGTAGTAGTATGTTACTAATTCTCTGTCACTCACTGGCTTGTAGATGCTTCAGCCAGATTCCTGCCGTCATGGTCACAGATTCAGTGCCTATCTCCATGTTCAAATTTCCATATTTTGAAAGAGTACAGTCACATTGCATTAAAATATGCCCTAATGACCTCATTTTAACTGATTACCAGCAAAATAAATTAAGTAGAATCCTGTGTCCAGTGACTGAAAGATAAAATTTCAACATCTTTCTGAAGGGCAATTCCACATAAATGGTAACTTTTCACATAGTCTCACTAACTTAGAGTCCAGGCTAACCTATGTGACTACATTGTCAAAAAATGCTTCTGTACATGTCTACAAGATCAAATCTTGTTTATAAAAATCATTATTTTCAGAATTAATATAATTATGAATTGCATCCAAAATTCATTTAGTGTAAAATTCATTTAAGGAAAACTAAGCACAATACAAGAAATGAAATCATCCTCATTTTAAGATCCAGATATTATGAACAGTGAATGTACAAGCAGCAATGAAGCAAAGTACAATCTTGCAGCCTATGTCAGAGAATTCAGAACACTGAGCTCTTTGGGGTCTAAAGAGCAAAATTAGTAATATGCTCTTTGGGGTCTAAAGAGCAACATTAGTAATTGGAGAGACTTGAGTCTAGCCAACTAAACTTGATGAGATCCTCAAACACACACTGTATCTGATGCTATCATATTCCATTCAATTTCATTTTAAACACAAACACAGTACATGTATTTCATGTACATTTTGTAAGCACAGTTGCATAGCTTTTTAGTACAAGGTCTCGGGCTTTCAATCCAAGCAACAGTATATTGGGCAAGTCACTTAAAATCTCTTTTCTTTGTTTTCCTTATCTGTAAAATCTGTAAATTATAGTATCTTTCCTGATGGAGTTTTCATGAGAATTAAGTGAGTTAATATATGGTAAACTGATTTATAAAAATCCATATTATGTAGCAGGCATTGATTATATTCAACAATAAGGTATTGTTGCACATGAATATGTAAAATACATAGATTCATATAAACATGTATTTCAGATACTTTTATTTCTAAAGCAAATATCTAGAGAATTTCACATATTTCAAATTTGTAAGCAATTATGTCATATGCCTTTTCTTATAAACTAAGCTTTCAAAAACAAAAAAGTCAATAAATAGATAAGAAGCTATTAAAGTTATTTTGTAAAATTAGGTTTGGAGGCTCAAAGCCTTTATTCCCAACACTCAGGATGCTGAATTTAGAGGATTATTGTGAGTTTGAGGCCAGCCTGGAATACAAAGCAAGTTCCAGGCCAGCTTGAGCTAGTGTGAAATCCTGACTTAAAAAAAAAAAAACAATATGGGTACTAAAATAAACTTTTTACTATATTATCTTGCAGTATAAACTTAGAACTTACCTAAATTTATAAAAATGAACCATAGGAGGTATAGCTGATGTCATCTGGGTTTTCTTTCCATTACAAGAAATGCAACCAGTAGCACAGATGTAACCATCACATTACGAACAGATCTTTCACTTGAAATTATGTATCAAAATACATTTTAATCATTTTCTTGCAAAGGTTTTCGTGATTCAGAAAGCCAGTGTTGAGCACCTAGTACATGCATGAATCTCTTGGAGGCAGCCAGAACTTGTTCTCTCCATCCTTCCATCATTGCTATATTTTTATAGCCAGTGTTTTAAACTCCCAGTAAAAAAGTTGTTCAGTCCCTCCAAGATAAATTTTGAAGGTAAGAATTAGAAGAAGACAAGGGGAAATGAAAGGTATAGGGTACCCAGAAGAGAAAGCCAACAGAATTATGGAGTTTACTGCGGAAGATATCAGAACCAAAATTAATGGCATGATTGAAGAAAGCTTTTCAGTGTTTTAAAAGATAGCAATGACGAGACATTTGTGTTTAGACATATCTTGACAAACAATAGTGAAAAAAACCTACTAACATCCATGGAGAAAAATAAAAGAGAATATCTATAAAAGCCACAAATTGAAGCTAGGTATACATATCTTAGACACAGAATACATTCCAAGAAGGCAACAAATGGAGCAACTTCAAAAGAAACTTTGAAAGAAAATACTGTGAAGTAAGGACTATATGTTGATAGTACTAACAGCAGCAAAATAGGTAAGTATGACTTAGAGAGAGGGTTTAAGACTGATTGGAGAATAACCTGTGTTGGAATGTGAATTATATCATTATATATGTCTAGTAAGAGCCCATGATAGAAGTCAAATCACTTAATTATTAATCCCTGGGTTTATCCAGATGTTTATGTGCACCTCTTTGTTCTATAAAAATAAAAGCCTAATGAGTAAGATCCTCTAAAATCACGCTATCTACTCATTTGGGTTTTACTTCATTAAATTCTTCTTCTAGCCTTTGATAGTTCCTGTCATATATCTGGATGCCAACTGCAGGGAGCCGGGACATCGCCATGGCAGGATGGCGCCCCCTCTCTTGCAGCTAAGTGGGAAACAACTCCACCTTAGGCAATGCTTTGAGAAACTGTCCCTAGCCAATCCCGTGGCGCCTGGAGGTGGCAAGCAGGAGCCAGCCAATCATGGGACGATCCGTGTCTCTTTTCCTATAAAAGCGGCTGATTCTTAGT
>PVHP010049021.1:0-12316 GCA_004024765.1 Zapus hudsonius
GAAACCAACGATTTTCGACACAAAGACCCCTAAGCTCACAACCTTAAAGCAAACTTATTACTCATCCACCACGACTCAGGGAACTGAGCGGAAGAGGGGGCGGAAAGATTGTGAGAGCCGTGGTGGGGGAGACTATCCAGAGGTACGGACAGGAGAACCTGGCTGATTACTAGTCTATCCATGGTCCCCTGTCACAAGGCTGATCCAGACGACCCATGGAGGAGGTTATCCAGTTGAGGGGGGAGGGGAGGGCAGTGGGGAATTGGGGATAACAACTCATTGTTTGCCCACTAAATGTTGTAACTCATTATGGACAATAAAACTCTGTACATTAAGGTGTACATCCCTCTCCCTAAACTCATGCCCTGCCAGGTCCATGTCATGAGAGACATTTTCAAGTCCAGTACAGTGCATGTCAACCACGCTATTTGCCATTCTGTGAAGTACATTCACATTTAATGAAGAGCATCCTATAGTCAAAATGGTGCTTGACATGTGTTGACACAGGCTTCCTTCCAAGAAGTTTTCAACTCAATATTTTCTTTTTTATCTATGTTTCCTTTTGGGTAGGCATACTGAAAACCTTCCGTTCTTATAAATAACCTACCTTCTTTCTTAGATCCTTTTGCTTGCATTTGTAGTAAGCACCAACTGGAGATTAATTTAATATGGCATATTACTCTATACCAGCTGAGTGCAGCACAGAGACCGGTTTCAGAATTCTACTTAAGGCTTTGGTAAGAAAGAAACAAGAATTTCCTTTCTGAATTTAGTGTTTGGTGCTTGACAGTTTTTGTCAGGGTATCTCTCTTAAGTTCAGCTTCTGTAGGATTGAGCCCTGAACTTTGCATATGCTAGGCAAGTGCTTTACCTCCTAGCTTTGTACCCAGCCCTCTTCATGCACTTTCTGTATTTTGCCAAAGAGTCTTGCTAAGCTTTCAAGGCTGACTTGAAACTTGCAGTTGCATGTCTCCTGAGTGCTGGAATTACAGGTGTGTGTCATCATGCCTGCCTCAGCCAAAAGCTGGAGAAATCAAGAGAATCTATGAGACAGTCTAAGGAAAGTTATGGGTTATGGGATAATGGGAACTAAAATGTAAATCAGAATGCTGGTGGGGGCAGTGTGTAAGGAACACTGTTCTGAACCAAAAATAAACTCTTTCAATCAGTTTCCAGTGAATTTGAAAAAAGAATTTCAATAGAATAGTGTCATAGTCAGCCACGCACTGGGATGAATCTCCAAACCAGGCACAATTTTGGGGAGGAAGGTATTTGTTGAAACTATCAGATCCAGGGGAAGTTAAGGAAAGGCTGGCAGAAGCAAGCAGAGAGAGAAAAGAGCACCTCCAGAAGCAAGCAAGCAAGCACACTATAACCCTGTAATTCACAAAATGCAGAACTATCAGTCGGGGTCTGGCTCTTTTGCATATCTATGCCTAGTATTTTGTATCCAAATTAGAAAGGGCCAGTCCCCAGGAGGCTAGGCCAAAGTGACACTTCCTCCAGCCAGAAGCCTGGAGACAATTAACAATTTAATAAACACAATTATAAATGCTATTGGGGGACATTATTCAAACTACCACAAATAGCATAATTTGTCCTTAACTCTGTGTGGGCATTTGTGAGTAAAACCAACTGGCCAATCAGAATTTCTGAATTTATCTTCTTCTTTTTGCCTGTTAACTTATGTACCACTTTTCCATGCACCCACTCTGTGACCGGACCAAGAAGGGGAAAGGTGGTGGCAGCAGGTGAGCTAGGACTGGTCTTTGTGAACCCTACCTCATGAAGGACAGGAGCCAACCCTTCCCATGGTGAAAATAAAGAGCTGGGCAGGAACACTACCTAGCCTTGGCAGAATAAGAAGCCTGGATTTGCTCTGGGTGGAGAGATTTTGTTACTCAGTTCATTTCACAAGAGTCATCCAAAACTGCATGTCCAAATTGCAAAGCAAAATAAAACAGATGAAATTTTCTTCTATAAATTTTGGGACTTACAGTTTATGGCAGCAGTTGGTTTGCTTATTGTAAGCTCTTGAGTTCCTTCCCTCACTTTTTCTTAAGATATGTATATACATAGTATAAAATTAGTCATCTTTTTCACTGACTGCACACATTATGTCAGCTTGGCAAGAGAGCTCTAGAGAGGGATGCCATGACAGTTGCACAACAATATGAATGGACTTGTTACTGAACTGTAACCGATATCTAAGATGCCTGATTAATTTTATTACCTATATGTATATGACATGAATGTGGAAGGCAGACTTTGGGGAAGGGTACTAGGAGAAGGGTGTGACAGTCAGGTGTGTGTAGGGACCACCCCTCCCCTTCCAGCCCCTCCCCTTGAATGGGAGGTGTTTAGAGCTACAACCTAGGTGCTAAAACTGATTGGTTAAATATAAACCAATCAGCTGTCTCTCTGACTCACCTGGGGAGGACTTAAAACTAGCTTCCCTAGAGGAAGTAGCCCCTCTTCCCCCACATGGCAATGGAGTAGGACTGCTGACCCAGGCCTCAGTGAGGTAAGGCCTGTACCCCTACCCCAGCTGATAGCTGGGGTAGGGAGGCAAGCTCCAGACCTTTTCTCTCATGAACCTCTCTTTCTCATAAAGGGAGCTTTCTGTTATCTTTTCTTGGGCTGTTTATCTAACTAAATAATAAAAGCTCTGTGAACTCTCTGACATGTTTTCCCCACACCGGTGGCAGGAAAACTCTATAACTTCCCACATGATAACTGGGAAATTTCCCCATCCAACTCCCCTTTTCCTAATCTACTAAATTAGAATAAATGTGTAATTAAAATTTAATTCTGTCCCTGTGTACAATTCTTTGGCATTAGAGGACAAGAACTCGGAGTAGGAGGAGGGGGAAGGGAGGATTCCAAAACTCTCTCTCCCCGCGTTGCTTACAAATATTAATTAGCAACAACCCATATCACGGGGAGATGAAAATAAAGGAGGATGATGCAAATATGACCAAAGTACGGTGGCACACATATATGAAAATGTCACAAATAGACTCATAATATATTAAACAAGTGTTTTCCATGTTTATGAGAGCCACAAGGGGAATAAAGATTTTTTTTAAAGTTTTTTTTAACATTTTATTTATTTATTTGAGAGACAGAGAGAGGCAGACAGAGAAACAGAGAGAATAGGAGTGCCAGGGCTTCCAGCCACTGCAAATGAATTCCAGATGCATGTGCCCTCTTGTGCATTTGGCTTTATATGGGCACTGGGGAATCGAACTTGTGTCCTGCATTGCAGGCAAATGCCTTAACCGCTAAGCCATCTCTTCAGCCCAAGAAAGAAGGATTTCTGATTGACCAAGGAGGTCTGCCTTGTAAATGAGACCCTTGGGACAAGGATTCAAATGTGCTGCCCTCCCTGAAGAGTTAAGGATCCTATATGCAAAAGAAGTGGCTTCATGGGAAGGCAGAGAGCCTGAAATGATGGTTCCACTGTTTCTCAGTCAATTAACGTGACTGAGTTTGTTTTCTTCCCCACCAGATAGTGATACTTAGGACTATGTTCTAGGATGGCAGAAGGGATGAACAGGACCATGTACTGTGGTGGGCACCACTGAAACACAGGCCTTGTTCCCATTACTGGAAGTTCAGATTGCAACGCCCTCCAGCTGTTGACCTCTTTGTGGACAATTTCAGCTTCAGGGGTGACTAGTTAAGCATAGGTCACTGGCCCTTCCCCACTAGCCTATAACCAGTGACTGCTAAGTGGTAGAGATTAACTGAGTTCACCATCTCAGCCCAATACAGGTGACCCTGAAGTGTTCTCCCATTTTAGAATGTTCTTCTATAGCTGACAGCATTACATGGCCTCACACTTTGTAATTTTGCTAATAAAAGTGTGTGATGTGTGACTATTATAATTTACATTTATTAGATGATAATGAGCGCATTCTTTTTTAAAATTCATGTGTGTGAGTACAGACATGTGCATGCCAAGATCCATGTATCGAGATCATAGGACAACCTTGGGTGTGTCTTTGCCTTCTACCTTGTTTGAAACAGGGCTTTTACTTGCCATGGGATTCTCTTGTCTCTTTATCTCATGTCCCTGGATGTACACTGGCATTTGTGGCATCTTGGATCTGAGCTCAGACCCTCATGCTTTCATGGTAAGTGCTTCATTCATGAAGTATTTTTTGTTTTAGTTTTTTTTTTCCCCAAAGTAGGGTCTCCCTCTAGCCCAGGCTGACCTGGAATTCACTGTGTAGTCTCAGGGTGGTTTCAAATTCATAGAGATCCTTCTACCTCTGCCTCCCCAGTACTGGGATTAAAGGCATGCACCACCACACCTGGGTCCAATGAGTTCTTTAAAACATTATTATGACTGACTTGCCAAATGTTGGTTTCTTCTTAGGCCAAGAGGATATTTTACATTAGAAATGCCAGAGAAAATATTTCACATATCCATACAGGTTGACTCTACTTTCACTGAAATGGTTGGGACCAGAAGTCCTTTTCATTTTGGAATTATTTGATTTAGAATCATTTTCATATATATAATAAAATATCTTGGGGTTGGGACCCAAATCTAAACATGGCACTCATTTATCTTCCCAATATGCCATATACATATGGCTTGGAAGTAATTTTATGCCATGTTTTAGTGCACCTGCATTTTTACTGTGACTGGTTACTTCAAGTTGAATAATGGAATTTTCCTATTGTGGGGTCACACTGGCACTGAAGTTTAAGATTTTTGGATTAGAAATGGATAACCATTTCTAATCTAAGCAGCAGACTTACCAGAATAATGAGAGTGAAAGAAAGAATAAAGAATGAACTCACACAAGAACAGAGTCCAATGCCACATATTCTCCCTCATATGTAGTTCATAATCAGGTTAAGCTTAAACTCTAAGCAACCTGACAGGTGAATTGAGAGACTGTAAAAGGGGATGGAAGGAATGGGGTGGAGGAATGGGAGGGGTGGGGAAACTTATACAATAAGCTAAACCAATAATGAATAGAAACCATGAAATCCTTACTTTCATACAGTAAGTTCTCAAGGAAGCTGTGGGCATCACCTGGTAAGAGGGGCCATGAGTAGAATGGAAAGAAGCCTAACTCCATGAAAAATTGATCAGACAACTCCCTGTCCCAGTCATTGGTTCCTTCCTACACTGAGCTGTTGATCCATGAGGTTCCCCTAAACAAGACAGGCTTCTGTCAAAGTTCTTGAATACCAGCCCCAGGCCAAAGGTAAGACCCTATTGCTTAAGAAACCACAGAAAGACATCACACAACACGGAAAGACCCTGCGAGATCAAGAATGATAACCAGCTCCCAGATGGTAGCATGTGTACTGCTGGAAGGTGTTTGCATGATCTGCCAGGGGAAACTGGTCAATGATATTTGAAAAAAGCAAAGACCAGTTATATACAATTCAGACTGATGTCACGAGAATACTGAACACACTGCTTTATGGTAAAGATCAGCAAGCCAAGAAGTGATGACCTGTCCAATAGTGGCGCCAAAACCTAGAGGGATGGGGAGATAATCAATGGTTTTCAAATTGGCTAAGAGATCCACTCAGTGATAAGGAACCCTAAATTGGAATTGGTATCCATGGCAAAATCTTAAGGCGACCAAAAATCTTGGCTCCAAGGGGAAATTCCCATTACCAGAGACTTACAGAGAGGCTACACGCAATAGAATCTTGCCAAATTAGCAATGTGTGTCTTATTTAACCTATAATGATCTCACTCTCCGATGAAGATTATGTTTGTATTTTTCAGAAGGCAGTGAGAGAGCCAAGGTCAACCGAATTCCACCAACAAGCCATAGGATGATAACTGACATCCCAGCAAGAGATGAGCCACCCCTGGCTTATCAAGTAGGCCCCAAATGAAACTTGTAAGAAAGTGGTGTAATAATCAACCTGAAATGCAGTCTGCCACCAGGAGTACACTGAACACACTGCTTACTGGGAGAGAACAGTGAACCATGAAACAAGCACTTCTGCAATGGAGGAGCCAAAGCCTGGGGGAAGCAATCAACAGCTTTTAATTCGGCCAACTAATCCACTCAGTGACAGGGAGCCCTTAACTGGAACTGGAGACTCAGGGTGAAATGCACTGGGAACCAGAATCTTGGGCCCCCAAAGAGAGATGTACTATACGAATGGTTTACAAAGAGGCTACTAATAATAGAATCTAGCCAATTCAGAAATGTGTATCTAAATTAACCTATACTGATCTCACTCTCTGATGGAGATTGTTTCTATTTTTCAGAATACAGCGAGAGAGCTATGGATCCTCCAACCCTACCAACAAACCACAGGCCAATAGCTGACATCTGGGTAAGAGATGAGGCACACCAGATCTTCCATGAAGGATACATATAGAATCCAGCAGAAATATGTATAAGCAAGAGACCCACAACCACAGCCAATCAGTCAACACAGGATAAGCGAAACAGACACCAATGATTTCAACACAACCTAAAGCAGAAGTACAGAGACCCCCTAAGACCTCAACAATAAAGCAGCCTTAATATTCACCCACCGTGACTCAGGGAACTGAGCGGAAGAGGGGGAAGAAAGAATGTAAAAACCACGGTGGGGGAGAACTCAGAGACATTGATCCCCTCAGTAACAACATACAAAGGGGGGTGGAACCGGGTTGACTCCTAGGCTGTCTATAACCTCCTACCCCATGGACTGATCCAGACTGCCCACGAAGGTGGATATCCAGCTGATTGGGGACAGGGAAGAGGGAAATTGGGGAAATGGGGATACCAACTCATTATTTGCTCATTCAATGTATCTAAGCATGAATAATAATAATAATAATAAAAGAAAGTGGCATAATAAAAAAGAGACCTACCACCACAGCAGGTCAGATAACCCAGAATAGGTCAACAAGACAGAAACCAATGATACCCAGCACAACCCAAAGCAGAAGTCCAGGGACACTTAAGATCTTAATAATAAAGCAGTCTTAAAACTCACCTACCATGAATCAGGGAACTGAGCGGAAGAGGGAGCAGAAAAAAAATGTAGGAGCAATGGTGTGGGAAAAATATCCAGAGACATCGCCCCCCTCAGCAACAACACACAAAGCGGTGGGGAGGGGAGTAGGGAGGTAAACTGGCTACCTCTTGTATAATCCATAACCTCCTACTCCATGGACTGATCCAGCATATCCAACGAGAAGGATGCCCAGTAGACTGGGGACAGGGAGGAGGCAAATGGGGGTTCCATCATAAGATTTACTCATACAATGTATCTATGGATAATAAAGATTATCAATAAAAAGAAGGCAAGACCCAGATGTATTTACTGGTGTACTCTACTAGACCTTCATGGATGAAATAAAAATAATGCTTCTTGAACTTTTCCATAAAATAAAAAAGGAAGGAATACTACTAAACTCCTTTTATGAAGCCAGCATTATCCTGTGTTATAGTCAGCTTTCTCCTTAATGCAACAAGAAACCCAACTAAAAGCGGCTTGTGGAGGAATGCATTTCTTCTGGCTTATGGATTCAAGGGGAAGCTCCATGATGGCAGGGAAAGCAAAAACAGCGTGAGCAGAGGGCAGACATCTCCTCCACCACAGCACTGTAAACAGCAGTAGGAAGGTGTGCCAAACACTGGCCAGGGGAAGCTGGCTTATAACCCCATAAGCCCGACCCCAACAACATACCTCCAAAGAGGTCCTAATACAGAAACTGCCATCATCTGGGGATGGAGCTTTCAGAACACATTCTTTTGTGGGGGATACCTGGAACAAACCATAACACCCCACAAACACACATGATTTTAAACTTTTCTCCAATAGAGTTCATGAATGTTATTTCAAGAGAAAAGGTTACTTTGAGTGCTGTTTCTGACTTGTTCTTAAAAACCTTATAATTTGGGGAAGAAATGGATTTCACCATGATGTGCAGTCTTCACTAGAAAGGTATGTGGGGAGAGCTTGTGGAACTTAAAGGCTGGTTGGATGACTAGAGAGAAAGCTGTATAATGTCTACACAGATAAGACTTTGTATCATTTATTACTCCATTTTTTTCATAATATCTTAAAAGCTTTGCCTTATATATAACTGAGAGAAAACAGTTAAAGTGCTGAAAGTGACTTGTTTTATTGTGCCTTCAATACAACCCAGGAAAAAAAAGTTTAATAGTGACATGGTTATATCAATCATCCAGAGTGACTCTTCTAAAATTGAAGAGGTTGAAAATTTAATGATTTCAAAGAAAAAAAGTTAAAAGAAGTAAACATATTAATAAATGTTAAATGAGAAGATGAACAAATCTGTAGTGATGTTAATCTCAATGTACTAGCAGAACAGTAAATATTATATAAACTGGAATCAATGGACTACGTCTATTCTTATAAAATGCAATTCTGAGGTTTAATTTCTGACTAAAATAGTTCATATGGCAAAAAAAGTTGAAAAAACATTGGAACTGCCTGGAGACTCCCATCTCACCCAGTCACAATGGCTATCTTAAAGAAAACAAATGCTGGCAAAGACAACCATGCTCATTACTGGTAGTGATGCAGAATTTTTGGTTCAGGAGGGGGTCCCCCAAGTTTATGAACCTCAATTTTGGGTCCTGTTCTATTTTTAGATGAGACTGACACGCTGCCTGCTGCACTAAGAGGGCAACTCCTGTTCTATTTTTAACAAATAATTGTTAAAAATGAAATTCAAGAAGGATAAATTATGAATTATTCAGTTTGTGGAGAAATCACAAATTGTGAGGTTTATTTCAGGGAGATTAAGATCCAGGAAGAAGGCTAGAGTAGAGTCATAAACACATGGAAACTAGGGCATGTGCACTCATGTGGAAAAACACTGCATAGTTCATAAGGTTCATTTAAGAGAAATTGAGGATTTTAAGGAATGACTGGAGTAGAAACACATGCAGGATGGTCCATAAGAGAAACTGAGGCTTTCAAGGAAAGGCCTGAGTGGGACTATATTGTAGTCAGCTTTATGTCACGGGAATGAAGCTCCAAACCAGGCACAGTTCATGGAAGGAAGGGATTTATTGAACCTTACAGAGATGCAGGGGAAGTTCCATAATGGCAAAGGAGGCTGGCAGAAAAACCATCACCAGCACCACAAACACTAGCAAATAGCAAAGAACTCAGGCAGAGTTCAGACTGCTCTTTGCATACCTGAGGCTAGAATCCAGATCCACCACCAATAAATACCTTGAGGCTGGAGCCTATGATCCAGCCACCATAACTTTACACCTTTAAGTTACAAGGTTTAACAAAACTCCTGAATGCATCCAAATTACCACAGACCACCAGCACATGAAAGATAGAATCGAGGAGCTTATGTAGGGATAAGTTAGAAGGAATGTATAAGGATCAGTCTTGTGCTGCCCCATGGAAGGAAGTTAAGACGGCAAATTGTGGGGCTCAAGGATGAATAGCAGTGGGAAAATATCAAAGGAAAACCCAAAAAGCTCAGAAGAAAAACTTTCAGGAGGAAAGAAAGTTGTACCCATAGCCCAGCCATTCCATAGTTCTGGCATCTCCACTGGGTCTGCACTGCAACCCACAGTTCATCACCATGGCTCCATCAGGCCTACATGCAAGTAACCCTCCAAGCCTGCTTCCACTCCCCATGGCTATTTCCTAAAAATGAAACTGTGTTGCACATTCAATGACCCTCTCTTTCCAGCATTTGTTATACTGCATACTACCAGGTGGCCTACCAACTTGTTAAGCGAGGGGGTAGCAAAGCTGACTTTGAAGAATAGGAAAACTCATAAAGCATTCAGGCCCCTTACTTCAAATACTCTGCATCCTCCCTGAGGTGCCAATGCAGATCACCTGGCCCAATCTCAATAGTTGTAATCTCTCAAACAATTACAGCTGAACAGACAGCTGATGTGACCTAAAGATCTCCTTTCTTTCTGTGCCATATCCATCTGTTCACACCAATCCATTACTACGCAATGCAACCCTCCACAAGTTCTCAGGAAACAGGCAGGCAGAACAAGCCAGTCATACAAACTTCTACAGCAGTATTGGCAAAGTTCTTTCTCACTATCATGAGCCAAAGCATACAATGCATACTTCTTAATGCATTCAGGTCTTCCCAACTCTGACCAGAATGGTCCATGAAGCTGTACTTACAGAACTGCAAAGAAACTCTAAGGCCAAGGTTTCAAATCCTTCCACATTCAACTGCAAATCAGTTCCAAAAGGCCAAAGACACAGAATTAGGATACTAGCAGCAACAACTGTTCCTACTCCTGGTATGAATTTCACTGTTATAATCAGCTTCCCATTGCTGCACAAAGAACCTGACCAAAAGCAGGCTGATGGGAGGAAAGGGGTTATTTTGGCTTAAAAACTCTAGGGGAAGCACCCATCATGGCACGGTGTTTAAAACTATTCTTACGTCACACATTAGTAATAGCAACAAAAAGTTTCTTATAGTGCTAAAGACTGATATGAGCACTTTGCAAAAAAAACTTCTGCACACTTGAAATGAAAATTTCTTTCCACTTATTAGAAGAAAAAGACTAAATTGGAATGCCAGAGATGCTCCATTCACTGCCATCTACATTAAGAACCTCGCACAAAAAAAAATTTTTTAATTGACAATATAAAAATGAAAAGTAATTGTTATTCATTTTACAGGGCTGAGTACAGTCCCAGGGCCTTCCATGTGCTGCATGGAAGTCTATTACTGCCCTATGCACGGAGCAGCTAAGGTCATTCAGGTTTCCAAATTTAGAACATAGTTAAATGATCAGTTAGACGTTGGCTTTCAAATAAACTTGGAATACATCTTCAATTGTTCGGTGATCCTTTCTCTCATCAGCATCCTCGGCTGCACATAACACAACTTTGGGATCCAGGGCCACAGCATCATGGGAACGTATGTTTATTATTCCTGGGAGGTGGTGGATGAGTTAGGGATGTGAGTGTTCCAAGGGAAGGTAGACCTGAAGATGAGTTTAACCAACATGCACAGAGGTTCGAGGAAACATATGTGATCAAAGCTATGAGGATGAAGGGCTCCCACAGGTCTGAGGAGGCTCAGGTCATGGAATGGCAGGAGTGACCTCCCTTAACTGACAGAGATCAGTAGAACTTGAAACCACGGTAACCCCACAGTCACAATGGAGAGGCAACCTCAACTGCCCTGGTTCTGAAGCCCTGACTCACTTACTCGGAAACCCTCAAAAGGGCAATCTGTGTTTGCTGTGTTTCTGGAATTGTGTAAACTCGGGCCTCAGAAAAGCCTGGAAAAGGGGCCCTCGGTGTTTCTGGTGACGCTGTGTGTGCTCTTGTTCCAAATGTTTCTCTCCACCTTCTCGAAGACCTATAGAGGTAACACTGGACAACCCAGAGAGGGCCTACACGCCATGAGATCACTCAGTCTTCTAGGTTTCAAAGGATCTCATTCTCTGTTTCTCACACGTGTGTGTGTGTCAGCATGGGCACTAACACAGAGGGGAATTTATTCTGCACTCTGTAAACTTCAGTGGATGGCAAGGAATGAATTAGAGGTGTGTTAATATCCATCCTTCTTAGGTTTCTCTTGAAGGGGAAAACAGGTTGAGACACTCCTTTGATTACAAAAGCCCCAACTATGTGGAGGAATTGGTGAACTACCTATCAACAGCAGTTCGCAATGGTAACTTTGACGTACTCAGCATCTTCTTGGCTGTCTTGCCAATAGTTGCCAATACCAGGAATGTGCTGGACATGATCATGGAAAGGTGAGTGCCCAAGTCCAAGACCAGAGGAGCTTATTATCCCCTCTGTCTCCCATCTTTTGTTCAGCATTGTTGTTTGATTTTCCATTTTCCTCACTCTGCCCCAGACTGACCTGGAATTCTCTCTGTAGCTCCAGGTTGGAATACAACTCAAAGCAATACTCCTACCTCGGCCTCCTAAATGCTGGGATTAAAGGCAGGCCCCACCTTGTTTCTTTCTTTTGAAGACAGATGTATTCATTTATTTATATATTTAAGTGAGAGTGAGAAAGAGGATGCACACAGGAGGGCTGCAAATGAACTCCTAATGCATGCACTACTTTTGTGCATCTGGCTTTACATGGGGACTGAGGAACTGAAACCAGCCAGGCACTCTTTTCAAGCAAAGGACTTTATTTTTTTTTTTTAATAATTTATTGTCCATAATGAGTTACAACATTTAGTGGGCAAACAATGAGTTGTTATCCCCAATTCCCCGCTGCCCTCCCCTCCCCCCTCCACTGGATAACCTCCTCCATGGGTCGTCTGGATCAGTCCTTGTGACAGGGGACCATGGATAGCCTAGTATTCAGCCAGGTTCTCCTGGCCAT